>CAUYQG010002616.1:0-16285 GCA_963574415.1 Tarsius wallacei
GACCCCACAATCCCCCTACTGGCAATATACCCGGAAGAACTCAAATCATTCTATAAAAAAGACAACTGCACACGTATGTTTATCGCAGCATTGTTCACAATAGCAAGAACATGGAACCAACTGTGCTGCCCATCAAAAGAGAACTGGATAAAAAAAATGTGGTACATATACATGATGGAATATTACGCAGCCATAAAGAAGAACAAAATTATGAACTTCACAGCAACCTGGATGGACTTAGAGTCTATAATACTGAGTGATCTTTCACAGAAACAAAGAACTGAGTATCACATGTTCTCACTCATAAGTGGACCTTGAACAACTATTGTAATACTGTAAGAAAAGGACTGACAGTAGTGGGAAACTGCGAGGGGGTGGGGGGGAAGGGAGGTGGGATTGGTAGTATTGGGAATCTGCCTGGGGAAGGGGGAGCACACCTCATCAACAAGAGTACCTTCACAATGAATATTTGTATACCTAACCCTGAATTGTACCCCACAATTTTAAAATAAAAATTTAAAATAAAAAAAAATTGCACCTAACTCCTACACATGAGATGGAACAGATAACCTAGACATGAGCCTCCAAAAACTTTTGCCTTTACACTGTATTTCTAGCCAAAATTAGCAGACTTAGTGGCACAGGCTTAGATAGTTATTGATGGAGCATATTAGGTAAACTCTAGATATGTGACATAATGATGAAAACTGAAGTCTGTGGCATCAGACAAACAGTTCAAATCTTGATTCTGCTTTTTATGAGTCGAGTGAATTTGTTCGTTACTTTTCTATGCCTTAGTTTCTGCGTCTATACTTTGTAGTTTAAAAATATTAAATAAGAAGAGACATGTAAAGCATTTGGCATAATACCTGGCACACAGGAGGAACTTAATAAATCCCAGCTAGTGGTATTAATCTTGACAATAGTATTGTCATTTGATCATGTAGCATGAAGGAGCTATCTAGTATGACTACAAAACTAAATTATAAGAGATACATACTCTGACATCCACCGAGCAGCCCACAGTCCATGATGGGTTCCCCAGCACTTGATTCTGGCATAGAAGATGGACTAGTGAAGATTTCCCAACACCTGTAAAAGATACAAAAACTCTAGCCATGTAAGAGACATGCTGAAATCTGTTATGGCAATAGTAAGACTGTCAATATGAGGAATAAAAATATGTAAAGTATGGTTGTTTAAATGCCATACCAACAATATAAGCTTTATTGAATAAAGTGAAGATGGCATAAAGCAGTGGTTCTCTCAAATTTAGCATCAAAATCACCTGAAGAATGCTGGGTTCCACCCCTAGACTTTCTGATTTATCAGGTTTGTCATGGGGTCCAAGATTTTGAATTTCAAACAAGTTCCCAGTGACAGTGACACAAATAGGCCAGGGGCCTCACTCTGAGAACCATTGATCTAGTGCAATTTCATATTAACTAATCCCTTTCCTTTTGAATATTTCATTTATTTAGTTGATTTTAGAATTGTTAAAATCTTAACAGATCTTAGAAGCAATCTCTCTACCCTGCATACCAATGCTAAGATTCCTCTCCATGGCACCCTGATAGAGGGTCTTCCATTTTGTATTTGAATATTGTCAGTGACAAGGACTCATCATTTCATAATTCCATACTTAGACACTCTAGTTCTCCAACATAGTAAAATTTAAAAAAGCAGCCAACTACTTAGCCCAAATGTACCCTTTGGAAAAAAGAACACTCTACTCCCTCTTCTACATCAGGGCCCTTCACTTTAAGGCAATAATTTATCTTCTTTTAGATCTCTTGGGCTCAGGAAAATCTAGTTATTAATGCTAAGAGTAGCATTCAGAGAACTGTATGAAGAAAGGGAATGAGTTCTCCCTCAGCATCCATGTGTGGAGTCACTCATTCATTTAACAACATCTTAGGATTCAATTATGACAAGTATAATCGAATCTTTATGAATCACTAGTTGTATAAAAAATTTAGATCATCTCTTTGTGTGCATTACTGTGTATGAACCTATCACTTATTTTTCATTATAAAAAGTTTTATTTATAATGTAGAAAGTATAAAAAATCACCTGAATACTGTCAACATGTAGGTTTCTTTAATTGCATAAGAAGGGTTTTTCTATAAGCAGGTGGTTATTGTGATTATATACACAGTATATTTAAAAACAACATAAGCCTCTGTTTACATAGCTTGCTTTGTCTGGAATATCCTCTGTCCTCTTTCTCTTCTCCCCATTGGCCTGGTGAATTATTCTTTTAAGACTCAGCATCATTCTAGTCATAAAATATTTTCTGACTCCACACAAGTAGAACTAAGCATACCATTCACTATCCTTTGGGCCTCTACTGTATCCTGTACAATTTTCTACAGAGCACTTAAAACACATTATTACACTTGTTTACTTATAGGTTTTATTCACTGTTTAATTTTAAGTTCCTTGAGAATTGGGGCTGGGTTTTTGCTCATCTTTTATCTTTAGTACTCAGAACAGGGCCTTGATAAGTATTTATTTAGTGACTAAAAGTTTCTGTTATTACAGAATTTTCATAAACCTTTTTAATATCTCCATGGTATTTAAGCAAATAGACATAATAATTTACTTAACCATTTTCTTATTATTAGATATTGAGAGTGTTTTGAAATTTTTACTATGCTAGGGAAGTTTTTGTTTAAACCTTTGTTCAAAATGTTTTCCTTAGTATACCTTCCTAGAAGCAAACATTTAAAATTCTTGACATATTGGCAAATAACTTTGATCTGGTTACACTACCACCAGTCATATACATAAACCTACAGGTCTTGTTGCAACGCAATAATGTTATGTAGTTGGGTTTTCATCTTTGTTAACTTGATAAGAGAAAAAAATGTCATATCTTGCTACTGCATTTTTAAAATTTTCTGGTAAAGATATATATTGTGATCCTCTTTGCAAGTTGCCTGTCTTTCCTATGGATTCTCTGTTGATGTGATCAGCCAATTTATCTACTGAGTTTTAGTGTTATCAATTTATATGGCCTCTTTATGTATTAAATATATTAATAATTTCCTGTAATTGTTTAATTGAATCAAACATTTCCCCAGGTTTTCCTTTTATTATTTTTACATATAGACATTTAAGATTTTTAAATATTCAAAATTATATTTGTCACTGAATTAACAGCATTGTATATGGTAACTGTCACCTTTAGGGTATACTGTTGATTTTTTGTTGGCATGTAGGTTAGTTTATGTTGGAAGCACATATCTAGGTATTTAGTTATCAGCTTGATGCTAAACTCGAGCTCAGTTTGGCTTAAATGTTTTTATGCAATAAACATTTTTACTGCATAAAGGTAAAAATCTTTAGGCAGTAATACTGTGGAGCTCTCTGCTTTGGGTGATAATTGTTAGCTAACATTGGATGAAACTCATTGGGTGCTAATTATTAGCTAACACTGGATGAAACTCTAAACAGTAAGAACAGTTGAAGTGCTAGGGAACACTAACAGTTCATTTATTTAAGAATTTTGGGAGGTTCTGAGTCTATGTTTTCATCTTTAGAACTAAAGTATACCAAAAGAATACATCTGATTTGCTCAGGAAAAATATAATAAATAAATATAATTAAGTAAATGTCAGCTGTAAATATAGCAATTTGTAATGTGTTAAGCTCATCTCTAGTCTCTGAAAGAACAAAGAGAAAACAGTATGTTTTTGAGACTTTCAGGATCCTTACTAAATTTCTATAGGATACAGAAGAAATTTGAAAATCTCGAGTCATTTCTTTATATATGTGTGAAACAATAAAAATTTCATAGGGGAGATGACCTTTATTCAAAAATCAACTTTGAAGTTTGAATACAAAGGCAGATGAAGTGTAAAAACTATATTCTAAGCTATCAGATTGCTATATTTTAAATTGCCATTAAAAGGAAACTGATAAGACAATAATTGACTT
Source organism: Tarsius wallacei (assembly GCA_963574415.1). Classification (NCBI taxonomy): domain Eukaryota; kingdom Metazoa; phylum Chordata; class Mammalia; order Primates; family Tarsiidae; genus Tarsius; species Tarsius wallacei. The sequence goes on from CAUYQG010002616.1 coordinate 3,943, forward strand.
TGTACATACAGCCTAACATTAGTGAATGTGTTACAAGATCAACCACTTTCCTGGAGGGCTCAGCTGTGTTTTCTGTTTTACAACTAAACCATAATGGAGGGGGAAAAAAAGCTTACTGATTACTAATTGCCTGATTACTTTTCCACATTTAATGTAGCAGTCAATTCTACCCATTATGTAATAATGCATTGATTTCAGTTATAACACCAGCATCTAATACAATGCCTGTTAAAAAAAAAAAAAAAGAGTAAAATGACTAGTTCCAACAATTTGTTATATAAAGGGACTGTTAGATACAATAGAAAATGGAATGACAGAGGAGAGAGAACATCCACTTAACATATCATGAAGAACTGTGTTAGTTCTTGATGCCAATATTAAATTCTACTTGGTGATACTCTTGCCAAGTCCCTTTAGACTACCATCTTTCTTCATCTGTAAAACGGAGTGATTTTTATTAAATTAACTTCAGCACCATTTCAAGCCACATGGTAGAAGAAACGAAGCTGACAAATCGCGATTATGTTCGTAGAGTTTCAAAAAGCAACTTTCTTAAGGGAATGCTAAATGTTCTCTATATAAAAAATATCATAATGCAAATAATCTTCAGGCAACATGAAAACATTCTTAACCTTCCTCTCCCTGCCACAATTTTACATAGTTTCTCTTAGGCTAATTTTCAAGCACGTTGGACTTGGACTATGTCCTCTCCACCTCCACTCATCTAGCACTATGTCTTTACTCGCAACACATGCTCAAAGGTCAACTCTAGAAGTGCACATGTATAAAATGCAAAGTTAGCATTTATTCAAGTTCTTAAGTACAGGTGAGTTGGTGGTTGTGGTGGAAAAGGGCGGTGAGGTGGGAGGTGGAAATGTAGATTTCAAATGTAGTTCTGAAATGTCCAAGATGTCAAAAGGAGAATTTTAACACTAGGATTAAATTTTCTTACTACTTCCTATAATCTACCACATAATAGGTTTCCAGTGAAGAACAAATGAGAACAAGGAAATCAAGAAGCCCAGTTAAGAGTAAAACAGGATCACCACCTGATTATTTCACTGCATAATATAGTAGTGTCTAAGTGCATGGACTCTGAGTTCAAACTGGTTCTGCCATTGACGTCTCTGCCTCACTTTTCTCATCTGTAAAGTGGGGTAACAGGAATGATCTCTCAATTAAATTAGTTGGCATATGTAAAGCGCTTGCCACTGTCATTCTTCTTTGTCTACGCTTGAAGTGGAAGTGCATTTCCTTACTAACAGTTTCTTGAAAAGCACGGTACTACTAACTTCTGTATCCTTAGCACAGCCCCCAATACAATACTCAAAGCCTTCACAGTTTTTTTTTTTTTTTTAAATAAAGGAATTGACTAGAGGTTGGGGCCGCCCAGGAGACGGATGTCAAGAGTCGCGTGGGAAAAGGGCCCCGGCTCCGCGTCCCCCACCCGCGCGACGCCACCACTCCGTCAAACGGAGCAAAGTCCTCTGGGAAGTGTAGTCTTTAGGCCTTGAGAGGGACTTCAGCCACGGCCCGAAGAGACAGGAAGTTAGGGGGGAAAAGGCGAACGGGGAGAGTTACTGGATAACTCAAAAGTGTCGGGAGCCCCAGAGGTGGGTTAAGCCGCTCACCTGAGTCTCCCAACACCAGTACCTTCACCCGATCCAGGGACGCCATCTTGCCGCTGCCTTTCCGTGGTTAACGCCTGTTCCGGTATTCTAGGCCAATTAGAGCTGGGCGTGGGGGGCGGAGCCTTCAATTTCATTGGCTTGTTGGCGATGACTCTCTTGATTGAAGGCTTCACTGTGCTGATTGGCTGGTCTGGTTAAAGGTAGCGGCTGGTTTTCAAAGCGGTCGCAGGAATAAGGCGTTTTCTTTGTCGCACGAGTGGCGTGTCTCCTTAAAGCCGGTAGTTGAAGCACTGAGGGAAGCTGTAGTGGGAGTGTTCGAGGATTCGCTTCGGTAAACCTTCTTCCCTGTTCCCCAGATCTCTGGTCGGAAGTCGCAGTTCATGGTTTCTCCTCCTTTTTCGCTCCCCTCTAACTATCTTCCTCTCGTTAGTTACCCTCTTGTCTTGGTCCTCCAAAGAATCACTGACCCCGGAGCGGCCCGTGTGCGACCTCGGGTAGGACTCGGTTGCGCCGACTGTGGCCCTGGACCCAACTGGGGGAGTCCGAGGGAGTTCGGGGTCTCGGGGTCTCGCAGGGGGGAGGAGTGAGCACGACTGAACGCGGCTGGTGGAGGGCACCTGGGGCCCGAGGTTTCGCAGGGTCTGCCGCGGTGTGTATGAAGCATGGAGAGTGCGGTGAAATAGGGTAACTGAGAAAACCGCGCTTAGGTGTATAGAGTCCAAGTTCTCCTAGAACTGGAATAGCAATGTACTGAAATAATCTACCTGGATCCCCCGCATCCACTCTTTTCTCCTTTTATTCTCCATCCTGCAGTCAGCGTACTGTTTTAACATCACGAACGTGCTCCAGCTACCCCCTGCTTAAAATTAAAACCATGTTAAGTTGAAGGAGTGTCCAATAGCCTTTTTCTGTTGTGGAAGCAGGAGTGGAGGAAGTGAACTGGGGGGAAGCTAGTAAGATGGGCCACGTTAGAAAAAAACACGTGCCTAGGAAATGTATTGAAAGTTTTGTGGATGCACTTCACTAGCTGTGCTAGATGCTGGAAATTCATTGGTGAGCGAGAGTAAGTCTCTGGTTTTAGAGATAGACTTGGAGAAAGTACAAGAAAGAGAGAGAGCTATGGGAACACATGAAAGGGGATTATTATATGCTACTATGGGGAATCTAGGAAGTCCTCTATGAGGAAATGTGTTTGAGACTTGAAGGATGATTAGGAGAAGGGGATTTGGACTTAGCTTTGGGTGCAGAGGGACCAGCACGTGCAAAGGCCTGAAAGTAGGGAAAGCATGTGTGGCTTATGGAATTGAGAGTATGCCAGTGTGGCTGAATATGAGGCTGACAAGGGTAGACAGAAGACAGCGCATTATTTTCAGCTTTATTTCTCCAGCTCCATGCCTCGTGCACAGTAGTCCTTAAATGTTTGTATGATTAGAACACATGTGAGTCTGGACTGGATAGTTAGGTGAGGCTGGAAGATAACTGGTGGACTATGAAGATAAAAAGAGGCTGGGCATGGTTGTTCAGGCCTGTAGTTCCAGCAATTGGGAGGCTGAGGGGAGAGGATTGCTTGAGCCCAGGAATTCAAGACCAGCCTAGGCAAAATAGTGAGACCTCACCTCTACAAAAAAATTAAAAAAAAAAAAAGAAAATTAGCCAAACATGGTGACACATGCCTGTAGTCCCAGTTACTCCAGAGGCTGAGGCAGAAGGATCGCCTGAGCCTAGGAGTTCAAGGCTGTAGTGAGCCGTGACCGGTGCCACTGCACTCCAGCCTGGGAAACAGAGCGAGACTCTAACTCAAAAAAAAAAAAAAGAAGAAGAGCCCTGAGAGGTTCCACAAGAAGTGTTCAAAGACCCTCCCAGCTCCTTCGCTATCTAGCAGTGTCACCTGCTATTCAGCTTCAGCTTACTGTTTCTTGTAGGAACATGGGCTCACATTTTTCCACAGATATTTCCAATTTTCAAGAGAAGCTAGAAGTTGAAGTTCATTTGAATGCTCACAATTTTTTGTCTTTTTTCTTTTAGTCTAGGTCTCACTCTGTCACCCAGACTGGAGTACAGTGGCATGATCATGGCTCACTGCAGCCTCAACCTCCTGGGCTCAAATAATCCTTCCTCCTTGGCTCTCCTATTAGCTGGGACTCCAGGCGCACATCATCACACCCTGCTAATTTATTTTTTGTAGAGATGTGTTTTTACTGTGTTGCCCAGATTGGTCTCAAACTCCTGGGCTCAAGCAATTATTTCACCTTGGCCTCTCAAAGTGCTGGGATTACAGGCATAAGCCGCCATACCCGGCTAAATTCTCACAATTTTTAAATTAATTCAGAAAATTTTTGAAACTTTCTTTGGGTGAAACAATGTATGTGGGTTGCCGGCTTGAGAATTCTGATCTAAGTAATTTGAGAAATCCAGAGCTTGAATAGGAGATTGAGCATGAGTTAGGGGGTAGAAGTGGTGGAGGAGAGAAGGCAGTGGTCAGGAAGGAGGATTTCAGAACACAGAGATTTTGAACAAGGTAGCACAACTTGATTTCATTCCTGAGCTCCAGTTTCACTTGTTTAGCTACCTGTTGGACATCTTCAGAGAAATAGCCTATGATGTTTCCTCAAAGACTAGCATCCAAAAGTAAATACCTCGTTTCTTCCAAACCTGCACCTCTTCAGGTGTTACTCATTTCTCATGGCAGTACTTTTCTTTTCCTGGTTACATTGGTTCAAAACAAAGAGCTATTTAAGATTTTTTCTACTCTTGTATGCCATTTCCAATGTATTGTTGGGTCCTTTCGATTTTGTTTCTGTAATAAGTTTCTTTCATTCTGTTCTCGCAGTGTTTTGCTCTCTTCCTTAGTTTTGGTTTTATTACTGTAGCTCCCAATACTTCCACAGTGCTTCCACCTTCACTGATTTCAGCCTATTCCTCATATTGCTATAAGAGTCACTTTTCTAGATAGGGCATCTTATTATAAATGCCAGTTCTTAACTGAACTCTTATGCCAGCCCTGAAAGCAGAAAACTGCATTAATTATCTCATTTAGTCCATATATCAACTGTATGAGGGAGGCATTGTTGATCACATTTTATATATGAAAAAACTGAGGCTGAGAATTTTCCAGGGTCCCAGGCTAAGAAATGTGGAACCGGGATTCAGTCTTCATGCCACTCCCTTGCTCTAATCTTCAGGGCTCCCTAAGTTATTTCAGGCAAAAGAAACAGACTGAGTGATAAGTTGCACAGGGACCTTTCCAGCAGGATGGGCATTGGCAGATTATCTAATAGCCAGGGACCCAGTTTGTCTGCAGCAGTGATCAGGGACTTTTGCTGCTTATTAGAGTCACCTAAAGAACTTTATTTTATTTTTTATCTTTTGAGTTGGAGTCTCACTCTGTTGTCCAGTGGAGTGCAATGGCATGATGATGGCTCACTGCAGCCTCGACCTCCTGGGCTCAGGCGATCCATCCATTCTTGCCTCCCAAGTAGCTGGGATTACAGACATGGATCACTGCGCCTGGCTAATTTTTTTATTTTTTAGTTTTTTTATAGAGATGAGTTCTGTCTGTGTTTCCCAGGCTGGCCTCAAACTCCTGGGCTCAAGTAGCCCTTCCGCCTCAGTCTCCTAAAGGGCAGGAATTACAGGTGTGAGCTACCATGCCCCGCCAGGCTCTTTAGAAGTTAGTGAGATACCTACCTAATCTGGCCCTCCTAGACCAGCTGAAACAAAACCTCTGGGAATGGGGCCCAGGGCCAGTATTCTTAAGATGCTCTCTAGATGATTCTGTTTTACAGCTAATGTTGAGAAATATTGGTCTGGAGCATGGAGTGTATGGGGTGAAGGATGAGGAAGGAGAATTCAGTAGTAGGAAATAATACTGGGAAAATAGTTTGTGTTGACATTTGTCAGCCATTCTTTGGTCTGTTGGATGTTTCTGAAATTATATGTTGTATTCTGCCAACTGTTGAATATGTAAAAGAACAAAAAAACAAAATCAGGTTCAAGTACAATGCATGGACCAAATTGAAAGGGAGAACAAAATGCTATGGCACTACTTTGGTGTTGAATCCAGGGATTTGCCTGGCATTCTTGAGCCCTGGGGTGACAGGAAGGCTCTAGGACCACAGGTTCGGATCTACTTGTTATTAGTACATCTCCTTATATACACTCATGCCTGAGTATTTACAATCTAAAGTAGATGTTTTCTGATAACTGACTTTCCTTTTACTTTTCCTTTATTGCATGGTAGGGCCTTATATTTTTCCCCCAAAAAATGTGTATATAGGTTGGTTATTTAGGATTTTTTTTTTTTTTTTCTGAGTAGGAGTCTCACTGTTAGCCAGGCTGGAGTGCAGTGGCACACACATGACTACCATAGCCTTGACCTGCTGGTCTCAGGCAATCCTTCCTCCTCAGCCTTCCAGGTTGTTGTAACTACAGGCGTGTTCCACCACACCTAGCTAATTTTTTCATTTATTGTAGAGACAAGATCTTGCCAATATTCCTAGGCTGGTCTTGAACCCCTGGGCTCAGGCAGTCCTCTCACCTCTGCCTCACAAGGTGCTGGGATTACAGGTGTGAGCCACCGCACCTGGCAAGAATTTCTTTATAGTATCATACTGTGGATAGATATCAACTTATTTCTTATAAGAGGGGGTATTAAATTGGATAGGTATGATAACCCTGATTTAAAATAAAAGAGTTAGTTGAAACTAATATTGATAAACAATATGATTCCCCATTGAAATAGTTCAGTGGGATGTCAAGAATTTTCCTATGGAATAGGGAAATTTAACTTAATGTAGCCTGTTTGGATCGATAGCCTAACCATTTTTAGACTGGAACTTGTTAATATGGAAGCTGTCCTTGTAAATAAGTCATTTAATTACATCTTATTGATCATAACCACCCCACTGAGATAGTTGATATTATCCTTATAACTCAGAGAATAAATTGCAGCTTGCAGTTATTTAAGGGATTTGTTCAGGATCACACAACTGCCAAAACAGGCTGTCTGACTCTGAATTCCAAAGTCCAGGTAACTAAACCATATGTCAGTATGAGCGTTGAGAAAACAGTTTTCTGGGCCACGACATGGAAATCAGATACACTTAGCTTCTCCTTTGTCCTACAAAGGATACAGTATTTAAGGATATCTTGGGCTCTCCTTCCACTCTCCTTTCCTTTTTAAGGACTAGGTGGTCTTTACTTAATTGGTTATCAGATTTAACTTTCCAAGGTTGGTAAAGCTATCTGGATTTAAGTGTTAATTTCTTTCAGATTTACAAGTTAATGATTTTTGTCAAACACTCCAACTGGTGATTACTTATGTGTTTATTGGCTTGCGATTTTATTGTGAAAGCTTGACTGTAAACTATCCTAGAATCTTGGTAGAAAAACTATACTCAAGAAAATTGTACTCAAGAAAAATTGTACTTTAAGGATATACTAATTGCTAAGTTTCTTGGAGTTTCCAGCATTCCCAAAGATGTATATCATTAAGAATAGTGAGCACTACATTTAGTTTTTTTTGTGTTTCTCTTCTGAAATAAAACATGGACTTGATGTCATATGTCATTTAATAAGCAATAAGTCACTTTTTAGAATCAAACACCTTCTATATCATGAAAGAAACTATGTGAGAAATGTAAAACTTTTTAGGTGTAATCTTTTGTGCACTCTAGAGGAAAATCTTGTTCTTTAAATGCTTGGGTATTGGAAGTTTATTAAAACAACATTTGAGTACTCTTGTGGCACTCCAAGAATAGTGGTAGCTGTCAACTCCTATTAACAGGTTGGTTATTCTAGATTTAAAATAATTACTATGTCCTTATGCATAACTAATTTTATCTTTTTTTCTGGATTCAGTATATTTAAAGTTGGAGTTTGCTGCTAAAGATGGCAGACCCAGATGTCCTCACCGAGGTTCCTGCAGCATTGAAGAGGTTAGCCAAGTATGTGATCCGGGGATTTTATGGCATTGAGCACGCCTTGGCCTTGGATATCTTGATCCGGAACGCTTGTGTGAAAGAGGAGGATATGTTGGAGCTGCTCAAGTTTGATCGGAAGCAACTTCGATCAGTTTTGAATAATTTAAAGGGAGACAAGTTTATCAAATGCAGAATGAGGGTAGAGACTGCTGCAGATGGGAAAACCACTCGCCATAACTACTACTTTATTAATTATCGTACTCTTGTTAACGTGGTAAAATATAAATTGGACCACATGAGAAGGAGGATTGAGACTGATGAGAGAGATTCCACCAACCGGGCTTCCTTCAAATGTCCTGTCTGTAGTAGTACTTTCACGGACTTGGAAGCTAATCAGCTCTTTAATCCCATGACAGGTGAGGTTTATACAGTTTTTGAATCTTTCTTTTAAGGCAATTTAAATGTGTATACTTTTTCTTAAATTGACTCATCCAATTTTTAACCCATCCTATATGTCATTATAAAAGTGAATGGATCAGTGTGAGTCACAGCATACAGTCAGTCTTACTGTCCTGTTTGTTAGCTGTCATTCTACTTTGAGAAGCCTTTTCAAAGCCTTTCTTCTTCACAAGGGAATGTACTAATCCATGGGGTTTTTCTCACTCAAGGCCCTCCAGCCTCTTCCCCACCCACCCTTTATTTATGGCTGCAGCCTAATCTGATGGGAAGACTTCTCTTTCAGGCTATTCTAATTTTACTTTTGACCTCTTCAACAAGTATTTGAGCACCTACTGTGTTAGTCACTCCCAGATGGTGCAATACAGTGTATTTAAATGCTTTGTTAGTTGAAGTAGAAGGTGCTTTCAGGAGTGTACATCTGAATTTGCGGAAGGCCTCTGGAAGAAGTTAACAGCTCAGAACTGAAAGACAGTAAGAGTTAACCAGATGAAATAAGATGGGAACCCTTTCCAAGTTAAGAAATGGATATATATTTAGTGTCTCTCAGCTCTGCTTTTTTAATGGAAGAGAATTGTCAACAAAGATATATAAATTTCCTCATTTAAGTTCTTCAGTTTTAAGGAATTTTAAGGACTCAATGCTGTTAAGTTAGATTGACTTCTTGTTAATGGTTGAATTCAAGAGTATAGGCTCCTTTTTTTTTTTTTTTTTTTTTTTTTTTTGAGCCAGTAGGGGTCTCACTCTTTTGCCCAGGCTAGATTGAAATGGCATAATCATGGCTCACCGCAGCCTTGACTTCTTGGGCTCAGACAATCCTGTTTCAGCCTCCCAAGTAGCTGGAACTGTAGGCCTATGCCACCACACAGTTAATTTTTTAATTTTTTTTTTTTTTTAATGGAAACAGGACCTTGCCATGTTGCCCAGCTTGGTGTCAAACTCCTGGGCTTATGCAGTCCTCCCTCCTTGGCATCCCAAAATGCTGGGATTATAAGTGTGAGCCACTGAGCCCTGTCTTTTAATTTCATAGATCTGCCTTTTTCAAAACTTTATCTGAAAAGTTTAATTTTGACTGTCCTACGTCAAACATTTTCTAAAAAATTGCAAATTTGTATATACTTTATTTTCTATTTTTAAAGTGTTTTGTGTGGTACATTTAAAATAATCTTAAAATTATGTATTTAAGGGGATATAACCCCATTATCAAGATTACTCTATTGACAAAACAAGGTAGAGAGGATTTATGGCCTTTTTCTTTTTCTTATTTATTGTGAGGCAGTGATTTTGGATGAAAAGTCATTTAAAGAATTCACATTTGTATTTAACATTTAATTTGTGTGAACTTAAGTTTTTACCTTAAAAGGCTAAACTAGAAGAGAGATCTTTTTTTTTTTTTTTTTTTCATTTGGTGTATCACTCTTTCGCCCAGACTGGAGTGCAGTGGCCGCTCCCCGCCACCGCCGCCTCGACCTACTGGGCTCCGGAGATCCTTCCGCCTCAGCCTTCCAAGTAGCTGGGACTACAGGCGCGTGCTACCACGCCCGGCTAATTTTTTGATTTATTGTAGAGATGAGGTCTCGCTTGCCCAGGTGGGTCTCGAACCCGCGGGCTCAGGCAATCCACTCACCTCAGCCTCCCAAAGGCGTGGGATTACAGGCTGAACCACCAAACCCGGCTCAAAGAGTTTTTAAAAAAGTTTTCTTGAAAACTCGAAATACAGTTGCTGAAATTAAAAAAAAAAAAAGGATAAGTAATAAACTCCAGGAGATGCTGGGCATAAACCAAAAGACATGAGGAAAATACTAGAGAAATGTTAAGAATATGGGAGGTAAATGTAGGGGTTCCATATCCTAAAATAGGATTTTTAAAAGAAAAGAGATACAGGAGAAAAAGATTCCACAACCTGAAGAAAATGAGAAATAGAAATATCAAGGAAAAGAAACAAACCCCTGTAACTGTAATAGGTAGGTTTGCTGCCCAATGCATTCAGCAAGTCAATACACTGAGACACTAGGTTGCAGCAGAGAAAAGGGTTTAATGGTGGGGTCACTGAATGAGGAGACAGGAGGAAACCTCAAATCCATCTTCTGAGGAGTTTGGGATTAAGGTTTTTAAGGATTTTGGAGTGGGCTAAAGTGTGAAGATTGCTGATTGGCCAAAGAGTGCAGGGTGAAGTGAAGGGGCAGGGAGATGAAGAAGCTGAATTCTCTTGCTGACCCTGTTCCTCTGTAGGAGTCTTCAAAGTGATTGCTGAAATTTAGAGTCTAAAAATAATTTTGAGCAATCCTTAAACAAAGCTTATGATTCTAATGTCAAAACCTGTCTATAGGAACAATGGGAAGGTAAAAAAACAATTCTTAAACAGTCTTAGGAACCACAATGTCAGAAATTCCATCTATAAGAACAATAGGGATGCAAATGGTCAGTATCTAGTGCTAAGTGATTTTAGCGACAAGGAAGTGGACCAAAGTGCAGCCTGATTAACACTTAATTGTAACTTTATTTCTGTCCAGACCCTGGCATACAATTCTTGTCAGTCCTGTGGGGATGGTTTTACCCCAACATATGCTGGTAAAACAGCAGAACTATCCTCATCAAAGGTAGTAAAAAGAAAAGGACCTCAGTGTCTGTCCACAGACCCTATCATCAATATGCTGGGAAGTTCAGCCAGTGAAATTAAATGAGGAATGTTAAAAGAAAAAAATTCTTCTGACACTTGTTAAAACGTTAGGGAACCATGGAGCACTTTATTGAAGACTACTGCAATACCTGTCAAGACTATCCTAACTGGGGAGAGAGATGGGGCTCGCCTCCAGATACAGCAAAGACAGCCAGGGGGATTTATAACCTATGATCACAGTGAAAGGGTTGGGAAGTAACAAATCTCTAAGAGGAGACATCAAGGATATGAAGATTCTTGCTAAACCAACTTAACAAGATTCTGGCTGAAGGCAGGTCAGGATGATCAGATTTCAAAAGTGAGGATACTCTCTCTAAACTGAATTAGCAGTATTCTTGCTAAAACTGGGCCAGGCAGGCTGAAGACAGTGCCAATGTGGGCACCTAGCTGAGAAGAGAGATCAGAGGAGCCTGGCTAAAGCTTGATCAAGGAGAGAGCTTTTGTCAGGAACCAAAGAGCTGAAACTCTCATTGTCTGTAGATAACATGATGGTCTACCAAAAAATTCAACGGTAAAAAGAACAATGGCTAGAACATTTGAGAAAGGTTACGTCAGTTTGGCAGATATAAACTAAACATGGGAAAAAAATGTTTCCCCACATATCAGGAGCAATCAATTTTTAAAAACATCTCAACTGGGGACTCGCTTCGCGGCCACGGAGACGTGAAGCTCTCGAGGAGGACTCCTCCCGATCCGGGTCGGCGCTCGCCCTGGCTCTCCGCGTCCTCATCCCAGGCCCCGGCCCCGGCCCCGCCCCAGCCCCGCGCCGCCCACCCGCCCCCCATGGAGAAGACGGAGCTGATCCGGAAGGCCAAGCTGGCCTAGCAGGCCGAGCGCTATGATGACATGGCCACTTGCATGAAGGCCGTGACCAAGCAGGGCACCGAGCTGTCCAACGAGGAGCGCAACCTGCTCTCGGTGGCCTACAAGAACGTGGTCGGGGAGCCGCAGATCCGCCTGGAGGGTCATCTCGAGCATCCAGCAGAAAACCGACAACTCCGACAAGAAGTTGCAGCTGATTAAGGACTATCGGGAGAAAGTGGAGTCGGAGCTGAGATCCATCTGCACCACGGTCCTGGAATTGTTGGATAAGTATTTAATAGCCAGTGCAGCTAATCCAGAGAGTAAGGTCTTCCATCTGAAAACGAAGGGAGATTACTTCCGGTACCTTGCTGAAGTTGCATGTGGTGATGACCGAAAACAAACGATAGATAATTCCCAAGGAGCTTACCAAGAGGCATTTGATATAAGCAAGAAAGAGATGCAACCCACACATCCAATCTGCCTTGGGCTGGCTCTTAACTTTTCTGTATTTTACTATGAGATCCTCAATAACCCAGAGCTTGTCTGCACACTGGCTAAAACGGCTTTTGATGAGGCCATTGCAGAACTTGATACACTGAATGAAGACTCATAGAAAGACAGCACCCTCATCATGCAGTTGCTTAGAGACAACCTAACACTATGGACATCAGACAGTGCAGGAGAAGAATGTGATGCAGCAGAGGGGACTGAAAACTAAATGCATACAGGGTGTCATCCTTCTTCCCGTCAAGAAACCTTTTTACACATCTCCATTCCTTATTCCACTTGGATTTCCTATAGCAAAGAACCCACTCATGTGTATGGAATCAACTGTTTATCGTCTTTTCACA
>CAUYQG010002617.1:0-46606 GCA_963574415.1 Tarsius wallacei
GTGGCCCCGTGCTGCTCCCAGTGTACTTCAGTCAGAGATGGAATCAGTGCCTCCGAGGGGTGGGTGCCCAGAGCCTCCTAGGGTGACCGGAGGCTCAGTCTGGGATCAATGCAGCCAGGGATGGAGCTGAGACCCGGACCTTCCCACCCACGGTGGAGCAGCCTGGGACGCAATAGCCGGCCCTGCGTCGGACCGGGGGTCCCTGAGCCTCGGACCAACGCGTCTAGCTGTGGGCAGTGGGGTAGGGGAAGGAGGGCAAGAGACTTTTTGGGGAACTCACATTCGGAGAATCTCACAGTTCCGCCTGTGTTGCCGCCATCTTGACCGCAATCCGCAATTCGGGAACACTTCTACACTGTGGGTGGGAGTGTAAACTAGTACAGCCTCTGTGGAAAACAGTGTGATGATTTCTAAAAGATCTAAAAATCAACCTCCCACACTTCCCTGCAATCCTCCTACTGGAAATATATCCAGAGGAACTCAGATCACTCTATGAAAAAGATACCTGCACATGAATGTTTATTGCAGCATTATTCACAATAGCAAAAACATGGAACCAACAGTGCTGCCCATTAAAAGAGGACTGGATTAAAAAAATGTGGTATATATACATGATGGAATATTATGCAGCCATAAAGAAGGACAAAATTATGAAATTCACAGCAACTTGGATGTACTTAGAGACTATAATTCTGAGTGATCTATCACAAAAACAAAGATCTGAGTATCACATGTTCTCACTTATAAGTGGACCTTGAACAATTATTGTAATGCTATAAGAAAGGGATTGGCAGTAGTGGGAAACCACCAGGGAAGTGGGGTACACACCTCATCAACGAGGGTACCTGCATAATGAACATTTGTATAACTAACCCTGAATTGTACCCCACATATTTTAAATTAAAAACTAAAAAAAAAAAGAAATTTTGCACAGTCAGCCAGCTAGTCATCGGGCATGAAGTAGTTATCTAAATTATGAAGACTCATGAAATACAAACTCTTCGGGAACACTAATTTGTGAATGTACTTTCATGTGAGTTGAGAATTCTGGTTTAATATAAGTGGGCTTTACAACTCTCTCCTGTTTCAGCCTCACCCACAGCAGACTTGCAATCTTCCTTAGCTATTGTCTTTGGCCAGGCTCCAAAGACAACTCCCAGGTTAAAGCTGCAAGTTACTCTTTGAAACTGACTGCTTCACCTGAGGAATAACACTCGAGTTCTTTGGAATTTCTTTTCACACATGCTTACCTGCACAGACTGACTTATTTTTATTTGCTACCTCCATGTCTTCCCCTATTTTTTTTTTTTTTTGGTTCTGTGTCTTTTTCATGTCTTTCTATTAACCCTCAATGCTTGATGGGTTTTTTACAGGTCACATCCTCTTTTTTCCAAACTCTTTGCTTACTCAGATCTCAAGATCTGAGTCTCAATCTTTTTTAAATATTCTTCACTCAGGCTCTGCATTCTTATAACATTATCATCAGCAAAGGCAAAGACATATTTTATTATTATAAAACTGTCACATTTATAAACATAATTGGAAGAAAATCACTTGTAAAAAAATTAGGAAATTCCCTTTTTTCTTCTTTAATCCTTGTTAAATGTATTTTCCAAACAGCTTTGGGAGAATTTCCTGCCTTCTTGATCAAAAATACCAATGGAAATTTTGTTACTAACAAAAGTCTTGTGGAACTCAGTGTCATTATTATTAGTAGTACTGATCTTGCGCTGAAAATATAGAAGGTTTGAAACATAGGCCTGGGCTTGTAGATTTATAGAAGGTCAGGTTAGATTTATCAGAATTGTTCCTTTGAAAACAAAGTATGGTGTAAGTGTTCTTTCTTACTCATTTCCACTTCCTTCTTTGGGTTATACTAAAACAATTTTCCAACAGGCTAGTCAATAAAGGCCTACCCATTTATTCTGTTCCTAGAGTAAGTGAAGTCTGAGGCGTACTTTGACTCAGTTATCCACCATGATTCAAGCAAGGGGAATTTTAAAACCAAACTCGTCTAGATAATTGCCCCAAATCTCTACTTCCCTTTTAGTATGTGGACACAGTCTATAAAATATCTTAGAAGTGATTATTTGCTTCATTTTAAAGCAGCTGATTCCCAGGATAAATTTAATAAGAATGATTTGTCATCACCATTGATTCATGGAAAGTAGCTACTTGAGAGTTTGGCACTACATTCTAAACTCCAAAATTTTGCAGAACTTATCATTGATACTTTCAGAAGTCTATCCTTTGAAATACAGCAGAATGAGAAACTTTTAAGAATCAGATGGATGATTCAGCCACACTCATGGCTTAAGTAGTGAATATTTAAAAGATTAATACCAAAGAGAGAAGGATGTATCTGTACCCTGTCTTCAAGGGGAAAATCTTAAAAATATTAACGAAGTAATTATTAAGAATGTGTGAAACCAACTGTGTTTTGTTTTGTAACTCTTAAATGTTTACAATAATTATAGTCAGAAAAAATTACAAGTGAATTTTGCAAAACACTTCTCTCTTTTAAATCCTGTAAAAATTCCAATAAAATGCAATGCATATGATTCTGATCCATTTTTACGTATTGCATCGTTAAATCATATAAAGACTGTAATGAAACATTGGGCTGTACTTTTCTTGGTCTCTTCAACACAGTTTCTTTTTTTTTTTTTTTTTTAGTTGGAGTCCCACTCGGTCGCCCAGACTGGAGTGCAGTGGCCACTCCCGGCCACCGCAGCCTCGACCTGCTGGGCTCCGGCGATCCTTCCACCTCAGCCTTCCGCGTAGCCGGAATTACAGGCGCGCGCTACCACGCCCGGCTAATTTTTTTTTGATTTATTGTAGAGATGAGGTTTCGCCTGCCCAGGCGGGTCTCGAACCCGCGGGCTCAGGCAATCCACTCACCTCAGCCTCCCAAGGCACGGGATTACAGGCTGAGCCACCGAGCCCGGCTCACCTATTCTTTTTTTATTCCTACATTTTTTCTAGCATTTTTCAGATTCTTTTATATATTCTCAAATCTTTAAGTTTCAAATGCATAGATTTATAAATGTCTTCACTTATCTCTTTCAGAATTTTAAACATAATTATTTAAAATTTATTACAAAAAAATTTAGATGTATACTAAAGTAGAGGTTTCCCTTGCATCAACATTTATTAACTCATGGACAATATTTTTAAATTAAATTAATTATTTTTCTTTGGAAATGAGTTTTCACTCTGTATCCAGTCTAGAGTGCTGTGGCATCATCATAGCTCACTGCAACCTCAAGCAGTCCTCCCACCTCAGTCTCCCAAAGTGCTGGGATTACAGTTGTGAGCCACTGTGCCTCACCCATGGCCATCATTTTTTCGTCTGTATTTTCTGTACTCCGACAACTCCAATTTAAGTTCTGTTTTTCAGATTGTTGTTTAAAATTAATTTCACCTGGACTGAGTTTTTATGTTTGCTATCCCTCTAGCTTTAGAGTTTTTCATGGATTTTATAATTTTTATTTAAGACGTTTATTAAACATTTTATTTATTTATTTGGAATAATAGACTTGAAAATTTTGTCATATATAATCTGTTAAAGTTGTTTCTGTCTTCCTGTGTCTTATCTTTCCTTGTCTAGTCGTCCTGTGGTTGCCTCTCCCACCACCCATCTTCCCTCACAGCCAGATGTCATAAAAAGCATCTTTGCTATGGTGTGACCATTCAGGCATGAGCTGACCTGTTTCAGGTCCTGGTTGTGGGGCAGGTTCTGTGTCACTCCAGCCCCCAAGCCAACAGCTTCACTTAACTAGATTCCCAGATGGCAGCTGGAGGCAGTGTTTTCAGCTCCTTTCTGAATGGAGGGCTATAGACCCTAACCCAGGTGCTACCTCTCCTGTAGACCACTTTCAGTCTTTTTTATCCAGAACCAAAGCCTGGCCCCACTGCCCAGGGCCCTCAGGCCCAAGCTTCAGCTCCACTAGCTGATTTGCATATTTTTTTGGTTCATGAAAACGTTTATCTGGTTTTTAAGCCTGGCTCTGTTTTTTCTTTTCCTTTATTTTTCTTTTCTTTTCTTGCTTTCTCTCTCTTTCTTTCTTTTTGCGTGTGTTTTATCTATTATTTTATGTTTTTGGAGATGAGAAAATGCACCATGTGACCAGAAATCTCCCATATATATGATTTGGATTTTCTGCCTCCTCTTGCCTCTTTTCAGCAGCATATGCACACAAAAAGTTTTGCTTTCAAAGCATTTTTGTCCTGTTTGTAAATAAAACTAAGTTACTATTAAAGAACACAATCTAAGAGAAACACTTTGGTGACCATTTCATTCTTATAAATAGGTTTCTGTGCTTAAGAGTATATTGTCTGTGTTCATAGAACTCATGGACTATGCTTTGAAAACTTAATTTTACAGTTTCAGGTAATTCTAGGAATCCATTATTGACCCGCAGATTCTCAGTACTGTCCACCTCAGATACATTCTGTTACTTGGCTACACGTACCCTACCACTAGCCAAACTGGATTCCTACTGTTACTGCACTCACTGCCTCTAAAGGAAGCCTGTCTCCTCCACACAGAAAGTTCGCTCCCTCCCTAGCCACCCTCTGTTTGAATCCCACTTACCCTTCCATGACGCCTTCCTCCTTGGCACAGGCAGAAGTCACTTCTCCCTCCTCAGAACTCACCATGGTTCACATCATTCTTATGACATTTATTACACATTCATTTGTGTTATAATTACTTGTGGAAATACCACACACCTTACATTCCATCTCCGTAATTCTGTGATTCTAAGTATGAAAATAAGTTGAAGCATTGTGGGGAAAATATGTTACTTTTATCTTCTTTTGTGAGACTTTCTTATCAATATTCTCAGAAAAATAGAAAACCCATAAGAAAAAAAATGGACTTTTAAACAAATGAGATATGTTAAGGCCTGATTAGTTGGGAATATAGTAATATCTATGTGTTACTTGAAAGAGCTCAAAAGACCGTCACAGATATTCTCATCTGATTTTCATAGCTAGCCTCCAGAATAGATAAGGCAGCTGTGATTATCACCATTTTAGCCAAAAACACCAATATGATCAAGAAAATGTTGATTTAAGTTCCATCGCGTCAGGTATGTGATACAGGAAGATAATTATTAGTCAGATAGTCGTAAGGCTCTAGTGTCAGTCTGCAATACAATGATCTTGAGCCTTTGTTTTCTTGGAAGTAAAATGACTAAATGAACTAGATGATATGGAGGTACCTTCCAAGCTAAAAAAATTCTGTGAGTTTATGATATACTTAATTCGTAGTCGGGAACCTCATGACATATTCTTTTATTTTCCTCCAAAGGATATTTGCATATCTGCCATTAAAGAGAAGGATATTGAAGCCAAGCTGACTCAGGTGATTGAGAATTGGACCAACCAAAATCTGAGTTTTGCGGCATTTAAGGGAAAGGGAGAGCTCCTGCTTAAAGGAACTGAATCAGGAGAAATTATCACTTTGATGGAGGATAGTTTAATGGTCTTAGGATCCTTACTAAGCAACAGGTAATTTTATAATTTGGGGGAGAGGTTTAAGTTGGGTATTTAGGTTGGGTACAATACCAGGTAAAAGCCCAGTTTTGCAGCTGTGACATCCCATAGGAAGAGTTCTGTTTTAGATTGCTAGATTTTGTCTGTCTGTCTATGAACTATTTCCCCTAATAATCATGGCCTCTGTCTCTTCTTTCACAGTAGTTATCTCTCCTTCCCTATTTTTTCTGGTAGGTCCCATCATAATAACTGCCCAAACTGACAGCTTATCCTCTGAAGATCTTGGCCTCCCACTGAGATGACTTCAGTTTATCTTCTCTCTCCTTTGTTCCTATGATTTGTCATCATTGCCTTCTTTGGCTAACTCCATTCAAGTATTCACCCGAAGGCCCAGGAAAAAAGCCTGCTGGCCACACATGAAAGCATTAGAGCTTGCTTTTTCTTTTTTCTTTTTTTCTGAATCAGAGTCTCACTCTGTTGCCCAGGCTGGAGGGCAGTGGCATGCTCACAGCTTCTGTAGCCTGGACCTGCTGGGCTCAGATGGTCCTTCCATCTCAGCCTTCCAAGTAGCTGGAACTATAGGCATGCGCCACTACACCCGGCTAATTTATTTAACTTTTTGTAGAGACAAGGTCTCTCCAAATTACCCAGGATGGTCTTGAACCCCAGGGCTCAGGCAGTCCTCTTTCCTCCACCTCCCAAGTGCTGGGATTACAAGCATAAGCCATTATGTCTGGCCTGAGGCTCGCATTTTTTTTTTTTTTTTTTTGAGTTGGAGTCTTAATACGTCACCCAGGCTGGAGGGCAAAATCACACTCATAGCCACCAAAGCCTTGACCTGTTATGTTCAGGGATCCTTCCACCTCAGCCTTCCAAGTAGCTGGAACTACAGGCATGTGCCTGGCTCATTTTTTGATTTATTGTAGAGATGAAGTCTCACCAAGTTGCCCAGGCTGGTCTCGCACCTGTGGGCTCAGGCAATCCTCTCACCTCCCAAAGTGCTGGGATTATAGGCATAAGCCACCATGCCCAGTGAGGCTTGCATTTTTAATGGTAAAAAGTGTGGGACCACTGTGGCCTGAATGAAGCAACCTGTTCATCATTGAACTATGGACCATCTCAAAGGTGCCTGTGACCTTGAGTGCAGCTTTAGGAAATTCCAATGGGACTCAGTGAGATTAAGTATTTTGTCAGGCCTTTGACCTGAGCATTAGCAACCCCTGTTTCCCTAGCACTCTTAAGAAAAATCGGATAGCTCTTCCCAGCCACTCTTCTCCAGGTTGGGATCACTGGTTAATGAGTGACATCCTGTATTTTACCCTTAGCCCCACAGACAGTCTTGTATTTGGGTAATGTACTAATCTATAAAGCTTCAAGTCCAGGGAGTTCTGGGTTGAATTTATTGAAGTTAAGATCCTAGGGTACATCCTTTGCTTTCAGGGAATTTGAATCCTCCTGACAAAGGTGACCATAGGATATTCAATGGGTTCTAGATTTCACAGGCTGCTACCTCCCCATGGTTAATTGAAAATCTTGCCATCCTGACTTCCTGAATGATGACCTCTTAAAGAAGGGCTATAGATTCACCTGAGCAATGTCTGCAGCCAGGGAATTCAGGATTCAAAGGCTTTTAAAAATTCATACTTTTGACATAACCTGATTTACTTGGTGCCTATTGATGCATTTGTAAACTCAATGCTGGGGCCCTGCTAGAAAGATAGAAAGATAGAAGGATAGCTAAGAAGTCATCACATTCTGCAGCAGCGGCAAGTGGATCTGGAAAGCCCATTCCATAACTAACCATGGACTGACCTTACAGCAGACAGTGGCTGCTGAATCTCTAGGATGACCTTAATGTAACTCCAGAAGGAAATTTTATGTCTCCATGTGGGAGAGTTGACTGAAGATATTGCCTGGATTGTGGCATTTTCTTGGTAAAAGATCGTGATTCTGTGGGACTTCATGGGCCTTCCTATCAGTCATGGTGGGTTCATTCACACAAAGTTGTGCAATGCAAGTACCTGGCCAAAGGACAGAAACTAGTTATGCTAGATTTTCTTTCAGATCTCTCTTTTACTTATTGGGAAGTTATACTCCATCAAAGATCATCACTCTTCCTATTCTCTGCACAGGGCCGTTTTTGGTCCTAACTATTTAGGTGTTTCATCTCTCTAAAGTCTACATGTCTTGATTTTGAAGATGTTTTTGGCATATTGACTGCCTTTCAGCTCTAGACCAATGGCTAGAGGGACAGTATAAATTGGGTGTTAGGAAAAATGCCTTTTACTGCCCGTACAACTGGATTACCTACCTCAATGGAGCAAGTTTTGGACAACTTCATTTATAACTCCATGTATAATATAGGCTTCCAGAGAAGTTATGGGTTGCACTTGGGCATCAGACCACACCTAGAAAAGCCCACTCTACATGTGAGCACCTTCAAGTCATTCTCTCCTGGATCAAGAAAAGTTTGAAGAGTCTAGTCAACAAGGAAATGCCACCACATCACGTCAAAACTACTTGCCATTGGTACAAACTGAAGTCAGTTTCCTGCTCTAACTGTAGGGAATTGGGGTCTTTACCCATAGCTTCCTACTACTTCTTTGATGGCATTCACTCTCTTTCCTGTCTTTGTTGTGTTCAACTTTCTGGACTCCTTGTATTCTCATAAACACTTAAGCCATGCCATTCTGGGTAGCTCTCCTGGGTCTAGAAACTACAAAATCTAGTTGCAGTGCCTGGTGGATTGTGTTATCTATGGGTGAGACAAGTATAACTGTAAGTTAACATCAGATCTGCAGGTTTTTAGTAATCTTTCTCTGGGTAAACCTGGTAATAACTAACCTTCTCCTGATCTTTAGGGATCTGACTTGTACTGCCTTTAGAGATAGTCTGTTTCTTGTTGGATGAAGCCTTCAAGATCATTCATAAAAAGAAAATCTCTGGACAGTGGTCTCTTTCTTTAGATCCAGTAATTTCCCACACCAGTAACAAACAGTGTCTTTTTTTTTTTTTTTAATTTCAGAAATTGCCACAATGTCTTCCAAAGAGGTTGTACTAGTTTGCGTTCCCACCAGCAGTGTAGAAGTGTTCTTTTTTCTCCACATCCTCGCCTGCATCTGTCGTTGTTTTATTAATGATGGCCATTGGTTCCTGGGGTTAGGTGGTATCTCAGTGTGGCTTTGATGTGCATTTCTTTGGTGATGAGTGAGGATGAGCACTTTGTCATGTGTCTGTTGGCTGCCTGTATATCTTCTTTTGAGAAGTGTCTATTCATGTCTTTTGCCCACTTTTTAATGGGGCTTTTCCCCCCTTTTGGCACGTTTGAGTTCCTTGTAGAACCTGAATGTTAGGCCTTTGTCAGATATACAGTTGGCAAATATTTTTTTCCCAGTCTGTGGGCGGTCTCCCCACTCTCTTGATGGTTTCTTTTGCTCTGCAGAAGCTTTTCAGTTTAATGAGGTCCCACTTGTCTATCTTATCTCTTATGGCATGGGCATCTGGGGTTTTGATCAGGAATTGACTGCCTACTCTAATTTCTGTAAGGGTGTCTCCTGTGTTTTCTAAGATTCTTATAGTCTGAGGCTTTACGTTTAGGTCTTTGCAATGAAAACTACAAAACACTGCTCAAAGAAATCTAAGAAGACACAAACAAATGGAAAAATATTCCATGCTCATGGGTAGGAAGAATCAATATTGTTAAGATGTCCATCTACCAAAGGCAATCTACAGATTCAACGCAATACCCATTAAATTACCAACATCATTCTTCTCAGAACCTGGAAACAACAATACAGAAATTCATATGGAAACATAACCGACCACAAATAGTCAAAACAATCCTTAGCAAAAGAAACAAAGCTGGAGGTATCACACTTCCAGACTTTAAACTTTACTATACGGCTACAATAATCAAAACAACCTGGTATTGATACATGAACAGGCATATGGACCAATGGAACAGGATAGAGATTCCAGAAGCAATACCTCAATTTCTTAACCAACTCATCTTGGCAAAGCCTCCACCAACAACCATTGGGGAGAGGAGAACCTACTTGATAAATCATGCTAGGAAAACTGGCTGACCACATGCAGAAGATTAAAACAGGACCCCTTCCTATCACCACACACAAAAATCAACTCGAAATGGACCAAAGACCAGCTAATTTTTAGATAAAGTTTTTTGTAGAGAGGGCATCTGACTCTGTTGCCCAGGCTGGTCTCAAACTCCTGGACTCAAGTGGTCCTTCACCTCAGCCTCTCAAAGTGCTGGGATTACAGGCATGAGCCACTGTGCCTGGCCAGAACTTCAAGTAAAGCGAACCAATGACAGGCGATCTAGATATTCAGATGGACTCAACAAACTCTCAGTTCCAGGAATAGGAAGAGAGGTGGGGAGGGGAGAGACATGGAATACAAAAAGGATGGAAGATTGAACAAATATTGGGAGAGCACAGAGCTCGCCGGGTCAGACAAGAGCAGGTTGTTGGCATGCTCTGGCATCCTTAGGAGAAGCCGGTGGTGCAGCCAGTGCCCTCGCCAGGACCCCGAGCTCAGCAGGGCAGCTCAGAAGAAACATATTTGCTCTCTCTCTTTTGCCACCAGGCATGCTGATCAATGTTTGCCTATCCACCCAGGAAAATTAAAACCAGGACTGGAGATTTCCGATGGATTTAAATCCTCATCAAGAGCTGCTAAATGAAAAAGTTACAGATGGAAAGATGTAGGAAAAGGCACTCTTCCTTGTCCTCATCTCATCTTTGATTGGCTTGGCAAGTATGTTAAAAGCATAAAGAAATTTATATCCAGGGGGAGCCATGGAGGGAAGAGTTGGAACAAAAAAGCCTAAATTCCTTCCCAGGCTTGAGGAGGAGAAGGAAGACCCCATGCATGAAATCAGTTCCCTGGGAGAAGACGCGAACACAGGGTTGGGGGTGATCCTTACCCTGTTGGCATAAAAAGGAAGCAAGAAGCCAAGGACGCTGGAGTCACTTTTTTTCCCCTCACAAAAGAAAAATGTGGGAGTTGCCCTGGGTTTCTTGTTTAAGCCTCCCAGAAGGCAAACGTCTTTACTATCCACACCAGCCCTTCCTAAGCCCAGGGCACAGCCCATAGGTGACTTTGCATACCAATGAGCTCTGTAAGATGTTCTGCTTCTTAAGTGACCTTAAATTTTTTTTTCTGTGTTCAAAGAACCCACGAAATGTAAGGTGTTATTTTAAAACATATTGAAACTGTCTTGTGTAGGCCACTATGCCTCTGTCAAGAGTTACAGTGTTGCCGAATTCAACAAAACACTTTCCTATCTGAATGCTGTTCACTGCTGGTTTCCACTCATGCAAGCAAGTTCTCAAAACTGGGGTCTGCCCTCCACAGGATGGAGATTCTGCAAGAGAATCTCCCCAAAATAAATTCTTGAAAATTTATATTTCTAGCCAGAGCACCTCCCCACCCCCCAGCATCTTATGACTTTAAGGGTCAATGACAAATGAACCAAAACTCTCGCCATTTCAGTCTCCACTGTGATAAGATGGAAGGTCTCCAGGACCAGGAAAATCCCAGGTTCTTTAAAAGATGCTTTTCCAGTTCTCACAGCAGCTCTTGGTTATTTTCCCTGGATCCCTTGGGATCCAAACATTTTCTTCAGATCCTATCACGATCCTATGAGGAGATTCCAGCTCTGCCCTTGCCCTGTCTTCCGTGCAGCACAAGATGGCAGATGAGTGAGGGCCCAGGAGGCATCTATGACCCACCATCTCCCTAGTAAATTTCACTTCTCATCCACGTCCCAAGGGGACCAGCCCTGCCCTCAACCACATCCCTGGGCAGAAATGATGCTCAAGACACAACCTGCTTCCTCATCATCACTTCACGTGGGGGCATGGGTTAACTGGAGCCTGCAGTTCCTAGCCAACAACAAATCAGGGGACGCTGATCCTAAACCACATGACGGTTCTGGCAAGAAGTAGGGAAGAGGGAAGGAGACGCCTCTTACCTGGAGACAACAGGAGTGCTGTTCATGAGTGGACACCAGACACGGGGGAGAAAGAAAAGGAGAGAGCATTAGGGTTCCATCTTGAAAGTATCCCAGGGCTCTCTGGGTGCCACAGTGCGAGGAGTGCGGTGGGCTTAGTAGGTGAGACCCCAGCAGCCACATGCAGAGAGCAGCCTTTGGAGCATGCTAGCAGTGGCCCTGCGGTGGTGAGAATCTCCCCTAAGCCTTCCCAGCAGCCCTGAGGGCTCAGAGCAGATGCATGAGGATGGGAAACCAAGTGGGCGGGGCCGAGGCCCCGTGTGCCGCTCCTGGTCTTGTGGGACATGAGGTTACCACTCCTTTCTGCACAGGAAGAGTGAGAATCGAGTTATTGGGAAAACTGGCTTAGGTCAGTGGCAGATATGACCATAAGGCCGAAAGCGGGGCTCCGGGCACTAGGCAGCGGGTGCAGGACTGGAACGGTGCTTGGTTCTATGTCTTCCATCCTTGACCTCACTATTAGGTCCTGATCAGGCTTTTGGCACCTGTGAGGTGTCCATGGCCACAATGGTTTCCTAGCTACCATGTTGACCAGAGCTTTGAGTTCCCCCAAAAGCATGACTTGGTGAAAAGGTAAGTCCTGCAGAATGCTTTCCTGGAATGTGCTGTATTTCTTAAAGACATGCTGGAGGTCGGGGCCAGGGACCCCTACCATTTTGTATCACCTATGCCTGGCAAAGTCCCTGCACTTGGTGTTCTGTGAAGGTCTGTTGCTTGCTGACTGGCTGGCAGTTGTTGTTTCTGTAGGTCCTGCAGTGCTGCATCTCTAGGCGGTGGCCTTTTTGTTTCAGAAAGTGCAGTGTGAATCAGAGTCCAGATATTATGGAACAGAGGGACTGTCACACCAACAGCTCCCCGAAGAAGAGAGTGACAGATGAAAGCTTTGTGTGTGGTAGGAGTTGCGACACACCCAATATGGGCTGTTCCTTGCTCCTGAATCTGCTTTTTTCTCTTCTTCTTTCTTGGCTCCTGAATCTGTATGTATGCTAAATTCTCTTAGACCTTAAGGTCCAAAGATTTTTAAAGCATTCTTGTGGCACGCCACATTTTCATCTTGATAGTATCTTGGTGCAGCCCCTCACTCCTTGGCTCTTGTCAGATAAAGATCTGGGAAGACCCTACCGTGGGCTTCTGGTGCTGCTGGTGGCAGATAGAGATTGCTGAGGAAGGTGTGTGTGTTTGGAGGCAGGTGTCTCTGAATTGGTTCTTCTAAGAAGCTCTAGGAATGCAGCTCAGGTCAATGACCCATCAATCTGCATTCACAGTCGCTATGGACACACTTGGATTCAGAGTTTGTGTGGGATATAAACAGGACGAACAGCAGTTGGCTTTTCCTGGTGTCTCATATCTAGAATCAAAGCGGTGATGGGCCAGTGGATCCTCTCATAGGTAGATGATAGATAGATAGATAGATAGATAGATAGATAGATAGATAGACAGATGATAGATAAATAATAGATGGATAGATAATAGATAAATAATAGATGATAAATAATAGATAGACATATGATAGATGATAGATAGATGATCAATAATAGATGAAAAGAGAGATGATAGATATATGACAGATAGATAATTGATAGATGATAGATGATAGATATATAATAGATGGATAGATGATGATAGATAGGTGATAGATAACATATAGATGATAGATAAATAAGAGATGAATAGATAGATGATAGGTAGATGATAGATGATAAATACACAGATAGATATAGAGGTAGGTAGATGATAGATAGACAGACAGATAGATAGGCAAGCTTGTTCATTCGGCCCCTCCCAGGCTTCCGCATGGAAGCATCCCTCTGGATCCCCAAGTTCCAAAGGAATCCAGAGGTCCCAACTCATCCATGCATCCAGGTGGGCCAGACCAGAGCAGCTCTTCCAACAATGTCTCTAATGCCCGGTTTTTCCCAATCATGCCCCAACAACTGGTCCCTCCCTAGAGTCAAGGGGAGGCCTGCGGTCCACATCATCACATTCTTCTCTGGTCGTTGTCTCCATGAGTCCAAGACTCTCCTCCACTCCACAGTGACAGATGGGTCTGTGAGCTGTGGGCAGGCCGGCTTTGACTGACATTGTACCTCGAGGGTGTTTTTCCTGCTGCCATGGCTGAGAGACCCCAGAGCTAACCTTTCCCTTGCACTGATCCCCAGGGTCAGGAGACAGTCATTTATTCCTGCAGACACTCCAGGGACAAGCAGGAAAAGGCATAGCTCTGCGTGTAATTAGGAAATATTTGGGCAGCTTGTCAGGATAAACCCATGGATATGGAAAGAGGAGGAACAAACAGGACCGTTCTTGGGGAATGCTTTCCTCTCTCTGTCCAGGCCCGGGCTCCGCAGCCCTGGTGTGTCATTCAGTGGCCTCCTCAGGAGTCCACGTCTCCACGCCAGGGTGACTGGGCTCCCCTCAGTCCCCTTTTTCCCCTTCCCCCCTTTCCCTCCCCCAGCTCATCCAGAGCTTTTAATTTCACCTCTGAAGTCTGCTTTGTTTGCCAAGAATAGTCTCCTATTTCAAATCCATCCTTTTATTTTTTTAATGCAATTGTCATTTTGACCATGCAGCGATGCCGCTGTTCTGAATGTCTGAGCCTTTCCCATGCAGCAGTGATAATGAAAAGCAATTTCCACTGTTCTGCCTCTCACTCTGAGAACAGCAGGAAATTCTGGAAATTTGGATAGGTTTTCATTTGATTCTCAGTCTAGACAATCAGGTTTTATGACCTTTCACCTTATGGTCTGATGCCAAAATATGGGAAGAAATGAAGAAACTGAAAAATGAACCCCCAGCACAATAGAACAAGAGGTCTGGAAACGGATGTGTTTCTTTTTGGCACCTTCTGTCTCAGCCTCTTGGTCACTGGGGGACCTCAGGCACCTCACATAGCAGCTTACTGAAATCCCCATCTTCTTGCCCACTCCCTCCACCAGAGATTTGCTGACATCTCCTTGGACAAAGGATCCAGTGCAGAAAAGGAAGGAATCCTCAGATGGGAAGTAGCCCTAGACGTCGTGTTAGACCAGGACTCATGAAGAGCACAGGCTTGTCTTGGGGCATGCTCCTGTGTCCCGCTGGAGGTGGGACTTTGGGGGGAGGCAGGAAAGAGGAGCCTCTTTGCTGGTGGAATAAAGGCATGCAAGCACATCCAATCCCAACTCTCATCTGGAACCACTGCCTTCCTTCCAGAACCCTGTATGATCCGTTGTGTTGCTTTCACCGGCACCCAAGTAGCTGGGACTGTGGACGTGGATGAAAGTGGCTTGCAATGGTCATGGTACCTGCCACCTCCACCCAATTATGATCCCGTGAAGTAAATGTTCAACGGAGGAGGAAAGGAGGCCAGGCGGGGTCTGAGACTTCTGAGAATGCTCTTGGTGGCAGGAGTGTGAAGACTGGCAGGAATGCAACCTGAGAGTCAAGGGCACCACAGTGATTCTTTCTTCCAGCACCGTTTGGCAGTCAGGCTGATGGCAACGTTGTTATCAGGTGGCCCAGAGGAGGACTGGCAGTGGGAGGTGGAGAGGGTTTCTGCCTCTGGAGCGCCAGTTGTGTCCACACCAGTGAGCGCACAGAAGCGATCAGCTCTACAGAGTCCCCAGCAGACAGTGAGAACTGATTGGTGCTACGGGTCCAAGAAGACCCAGGGAGGAGCACTGAAGCACAGGTGCTGAGTCTCTGAGCTCTGTCCCTGAATGATGCTCCTGGCTATGTGAATACAAAGTTGTTGCAGAATGACCACCCCTTTTGGACAAACAGGTGGATTTCCCTGCTCCATTCTCCATGAGGCTCGTAGGGGTGTGTCTCTCTGGAATGGGAGTGGACATGGATATCCTCTCGCTTACCCGTTCCCACATCTATTCCTCTAACACGTTCCAAGCAGTTCTGATCATTCTCTTCAAGGGAAGAAATCCTTCCTCACACCTAACCTGACTGTAACACAATCAGCCCCTTGCAGATGCACCCCTAGGGCTATCCTGAGGCGCCCGTCCTGGAAAAGCAAGAAACTGGTCACTTTTCCGTTGGAGGATGAGAGCTGTCTTGGTATCTGGGCAGCAGGCTCACTTGAGGCTGCAGAGCAAAGGCAGACAACCGCAAACTGCCCAACACCTGTCTCTCGGGGCCCAGCACCCCTGCACCATTTTGAGTCCTTTCCACTGGAAAACCCCCAAGTTGACACTCCAGGCCTGCCCAACATCAGTCCTTCCCCAGGGCCCACCAGGTAGGGGGAGTTTTCACACGTGGAATGACTTTATTTTGCAGACTCAATATTTTGGGTTAGAGGTTGCATTGTCCCAAAGTAGCCTGAATAATAAGGCACCCTGTCTTGGGCTAGGATAGAATGGGACGTGGTGGGGGCCCAAGGGTGGAAGAACAGCTCTGTCTTCCAGCCTGACGACCCCCTCAGGGGCCTGTTCCCTCTCTTGGAGCTCCCAGAATCCAGGGCCTCTGACAACAGGTCCACCTGCCCATGCCACGGCCTACCCAAGGGTGAAATGCCAGAGAATACACTTACCTCCACACACGTGAATAACCTGCCAAGCATTCAACACAGGTTGGGGATGCAGCAGAAGAGCGTTAAAGCATCACTGCAACCTGGGCCCTGGCCCCATCCCAGACCCCCATTTCAACCCAGGCTAGAGAGGGAGAAGAGGCTGGGGAGGGAGGCCGGGGAGGCCACAGGCATGCAACATGTCACGCTCCTTTTTGTCTTCCTCCTCCCCACGTGCCACGGAGTCTTCCCACAGACAGGTTACAGTGTGTGTGGGGGTGGGCAGGGGCCCGTGGCAGTCAGATAATTGGGACATTGTAGCAAAACGCAGAAGGAAATCATGAGGGCCGTGAGGAATCAAGGCTGCAGTGCTGCCCAGAAGGCGGGAAGGAGGAAATTTGGAACAAGCGAAGGCTAAGAAGGCAGAGGTGAGACCGAAACAGGGTGAGAGCGAACATACAGGAGGGAAAAGGATCAGAATAGTCCACTGGTCAAAAGGAGGAAGGAGGAAGAGGGAAGCAGGGTGGAGGGGGACAAATGTAGAATCACGTTGTCTTTTGGGGTTGTTTCTGTTTGTCTGAATTGTTTCTTTCTTTTGTTGTTGCTTGGCTTTTAAGGAATCTCACACCTGATAGTCCACGCTCCATCCATTTCGGTTCACCAAGGGCAATGAAGAAATTCTCTTGCCTTTCGTATTCCTCCTCATCTACTATTTTAACCCTTATGGTTTTCCTGTAGGGACAACAAGAGAGAGAGTGTGTCGACGGGGTCGGCCGCTCAGTGGGTCACCTGGATGACAGCCCCTGAATCATTCCCCACCACTCTGACATGTGCAGCCCGGCCCTGCCATGGTGGCGTCGGCAGGACCATGGTGGACTGTGTTGTTCTCTGGGGGAAGAATGGTCTTGGCTTCTCTTGTCTCCTCGGTCATGGTTCCACGGGTGAGAGGCAAGGGGATCCAGAGGCAAGGAAGGGCCAGAGGATGGGATGGGAACAGGAAGGCCAAGGGGTCATGGGGGAAGAGTGGTTCCGAACCCTGGGATGGTTAGTAGGGAGTGAGTTTGGCAGCACATTCCACAGGGCGTCACATGGTAACAGCGACATTTCTTTGGGCAACAGGTAAACTACTGGCCATTGGGAGTAGCCCAGGGTCTTTTCACAACAGGAAATACATCAAGAGAACCCAGGGTTCATGTCCCTTCTTTGTGTCTAGATTCACTTCTATTGTGAGTCTCATAAAGAAAATTTCAAGAGGAAAGTATTTATGAGGTGGGGAAACCAGAGAGAGAGAGAGAGAGAGAGAGAGAGAGAAAGAAAAGAAAGGAAGCCCGAATTCTATTGTCTTCCTCATTCTTTACCTCACAGGGCTTCCGTGGTGGGAGCTAAAATAAAGACCACCATACAAAATTGGAATCCCTTCCTATTTATAGCTGATGCACTTTGGGAAAAACGTGGAGACAAGAATGTCAGTCCTCAAATTCAACAACTCTCTTGGACATCTATCATAGAGGGGGGATATGTCCCAAGACTGGCTTCCTTAAATATCGATTGTCATGGTCCTGGGCACAAGGCAATGAATATTCTGAATATCTCAAAAAGGGGGTGGGTGCAGTGGCTCATGCCTGCAATCCTAGCACTCCGAGGTCGAGGTGACAGGATGGCTTGAGTCCAGGAGTTGAGACCAGCCTGGGCAACATAGCGAGAACTCATCTCTAACAACAAAACAAAACCAGCCAGGAGTTGTGGTGCATGCCT
This sequence comes from Tarsius wallacei, assembly GCA_963574415.1. Lineage (NCBI taxonomy): Eukaryota > Metazoa > Chordata > Mammalia > Primates > Tarsiidae > Tarsius > Tarsius wallacei. The sequence goes on from CAUYQG010002617.1 coordinate 17,787, forward strand.
ATAGTCCCAGCTACTTGGGAGGCCGAGGTGGGAGGATTGTCTGAGCCCAGAAGTTCAAGGCTGTGTTGAGTCATGACCATGCCACTGCACTCCAGCCTGGATGACAGAGAGAAACCCCAAGTCGAAAAAAGAAAAAAATCACTCAGGGAAGCAAGGTTTCCCTGAAAATAACTCCCCTCCAAAACCTGGTTCAGGCCCATGGTCTTGTGGAGAGGTTGCATGTGGGCCTGGCTCTGCCTGTGTAGCTTCTCCTGGTCCTTCATGGAGCCCCAGTGGAGGTCAGCAAGCCACCTAGGGAGCCAGAATTGTTATTTTCTGGTTTTTGTTTTTGTGATTTGGCCTGAGACCTAAATGCCCTTTAAAGGGAGCTAGTGAGCAATGGCCTGAATGTCTGTCAGCTCCTCTGATGCTCCCGCTTCCTTCTGAAGCTATGCCCAGCTTGGCTTTCGTAATGTGGGAGCCTGACCGGGGCATCTGTTGGGCACAGGACTTGCTGTGCCTTTGTGGTGTTGTGTATTTTGCAAGTACAGCCGCGTGCCACATAGCGATGTGGCGCCTGACATTGGGCCACATAGTCAGCAGCAGCCCCTTCAGACTATGACCTCACATTTCTACTGTCCCTTTTCTGTGTTGAGAAACATTTGAGTACATAAACACTTACCATGTGCCGCCATTGCCTGCGGCATTCAGTGAGTCCCACGCTGTGCAGGTGCGTGACCCGGGAGCAGCAGGTTACACCACATAGCCTAGGTGTGTGGTGGCCTGCACCATCTAGGGTTGTGTGAGTACTCTGTGACAGTCACACAGTGATGACTCTGTCCAACGATTCACTTCTCAGAACGTCTCCCTGTGGCTGAGCGATGCATGACTGTACATTTTTTGTCACCTTTTGAGCATTTTTTGTCACCTTTCCATCCCTCCCTCGGTGGACAAAACACAAAGCCCACTGACTGTCAAGAGGCTGCTCTTGGCCCTTGGCGTGGGGCCCTGGGGCTGTCTGCCAGGTGTCAGGCTATGTGTCTGTGGCAGGGACTTGGTGGGATGGGGATGGGGCACTCTATGACCATGTGCATGGCCTGGGGGACATAAGGATAGGTCGGCCAGGGGAGGGACGTGGTCCAGCGCTGGCAGCTCCATCCTCCATAGAATGATCTACCCCGGCTATGATGCATGGTGTCACTTAGGTCGAAGGCCGAGGTCCTGTCCACTCTGAGAAGTACCATGGGCTTCCTGGGGACACTTCCATGCAGGTTAGAACCACCTCTCCCACGACTCTAACTCTCTGCCTCCACACCTCGATGCTCCTGACAGGAACATAGAGTAAGGCAAGTAGGTCTTTCTCAGACCTGGAGCTCAGTGGAGGTCAGGGAGAGAAACCAGCCCTGGCAATAGGGAGGTGGCTCCTAAGGCCACGACCCAAACATACTGGTCTCAGTGTCCTGGGATGGTCCACTCAGCCCTGAGACCTGCCCCTGGGGATCTGTGCTGATGACCTCTTCCCCATGCAGGAGGCCAGTCAGGAGAGGCTGGAAACCTCTTTTAGGCCGCTCACAGAACTGTGGCTCTCTCTCTCTTGTTCCCCAGACTCATTTCCTGAGCCCAGAAGAGTTCCCCTTGGCTTTGGGAGTCCCTCATACGGATACCATGTGACAGACTGACAGGTGTTAGGGCAGAGCTGGGAGCAGAGAGAGAGGAGAGGAGAGGAGGGGGGAGGGGGAGTGAACAAGAGAGGAAACAAGACAGGTAGGAACAAGAGGAGGAGAAGGAGACACACGGGCTGAAAAAGGAAGACAGGAGGAGAGAAGGCTGTGAGAGTGTGGAGCACAGGGTACTACACCTTTCTGAAAACTCATATCCACCATGTGGGGGCCCATCATCTCAATGAAGTAATTCTTGTTTTTCTCATACGCCTCATCATCAATTACCTTGATGTGAATTGTTTTGCTGTGGATGGAAAAATAAGTATCATAAGCATGGGGGAGAGTAGAGTGAAGCCAGCTAGGAGAAGAAACAGGAAACAGCGAGGAGGTCCAGAAAGGTCCGCGTTTGCCCCAACACCACAGGGAGGGTGGTGGCCCTGTCCTTTACAGCCTTGCTGGGCTCCTCCAGGCTGTATGGCCTCATGGCATGCTCATACTCAGAGACTGACAAGAAAGAGCTTCATAGCCCAGGGCTCTGGGTTCGAATCCTGGATTAGATCTTGGATAAACAGTTTAACTCATATACAGACAAGATGAGTACAATTAACACCAGCCAGGGCGGTTGTGAGAGCGATGGAATAATACTATTAGGTTCGTGCAACAGTAATTTTAGTTTTTGCATTGTGACATTTGCTGTTTGATACTGGAATATCTTCTTAAATAAATGTGGTCATGTTATACATCATGTTAATGCTCATTTCTCACTTTATGTTTTCTTTTGCTAATGACTTACTACTTTCTGCTTGTTTTATATTTATTTTAGACTATGGAAATGAGGTTAGCAAAAAGAAAATTCAAGCAATTTTCTTATTCCAGTTCAAAATGGGTCATAAAGCAGCAGAGACAACTCGCAACATCAACAACACACTTGGCCCAAGAACTGCTAATGAGGAACATACAGTGCAGTGATGGTTCAAGAAGTTTTGCAAAGGAGACAACAGCCTTGAAGATGAGAAGTATAGTGGCCAGCCATCGGAAGTTGACAATGACCAACTGAGAGCAATCATTGAAGCTGATCCTCTTACAACCACGCAAGAAGTTGCTGAGGAACTCAACATAGACCATCGTTGTTCGGCATTTAAAGCAAATCGGAAAGGTAAAAAAGCTCAATAGGTGGGTGCCTCACGAGCTTACCGAAAGCCAAAAAATCGTCGTTTCAAAGTGTTGACTTCTTTTATTCTATGCAACAGCAACAAACCATTTCTCGATCTGATTGTGACGTGCAATGAAAAGTGGATTGTATACGACAACCGGTGACAACCAGCTCAGTGACTGGACCAAGAAGAAGCTCCAAAGCACTTAACTTGCACGACAAAAAGGTCATCGTCACTGTTTGGTGGTCTGCTGCTATCTGATCCACTACAGCTTTCTGAATCCCGACAAAACCATTACATCTGAGAAGTATGCTCAGGAAATCAATGAGATGCACTGAAAACTGCAATGCCTGCAGCTGGCATTGGACAACAGAAAGGGCCCAACTGTCCCCAACAACGCCTGACTGCATTTTGCACAACCAATGCTTCAAAAGTTGAACAAATTGGGCTATGGAGTTTTTTGGTTTTTGTTTTTTGAGTCAGAATCTCACTCTGCTGCCAAGGCTGGAGTGCATGGCACACACACGGCCACCCCAGCGTCGACCCGCTGGACTCAGGCGATCCTTCCGCCTCAGCCTTCCAAGTAGCCGGAACTACAGGTGCGCGCTACCATGCCTGGCTAATTTTTTGATATACTGTAGAGACAAGGTCTCACCAAGTTGCCCAGACTTGTCTTAAACTCCTGGGCTCAGGCGATCCTCTTGCCTCGGCCTCTTAAAGTACTGGGATTACAGGCTTGAGCCACTGCACCCAGCCTGAAGTTTAACTTCATCCGTCATATCCACCTTACCTCTTACAGACCAATTACCACCTCTTCAAACATCTTGACAACTTTTTGCAGGGAACACGTTTCCACAACCAGCAGGATGCAGAAAATGCTTTCCAAGAGTTCATCGAATCCTGAAGCATGGATTTTTACGCTACAGGAATAAACAAACTTATTTCTCTTTGGCAAAAATGTGTTAATTGTAATGATATCTATTTTGACTAATGAATATGTGTTTGAGCCTAGTTATAATGATTTAAAATTCAAGGTCTAAAACCGCAATTACTTTTGCACCAACCTAAGGTCTCCCATGTTTGCGTCCTTATCCCGCTTGCTTTTTTGACTTTTGAAATCAGCTGATGTTGATCCGAAAGGTTCATTTCATAAAAAGAGCAGAGAAGGAGGGACAAACTGGCCTGTGGGAATCTTGCCCAGAAAGAGTAGAAGTGCTCCTTTTCTGCACAGCAGAGACCATTACAGGGGAGCCAGGGGGCCGCACGTTCTGGTGACCCCTAGTGGGCCTCTAAGCTCTGGCACTGTTTCCAGACAAGCTTCCGCAGTCACAGGGACTCACTGCTGAGTCACACAAACCCTAGGGCACCCTGAATTGCGATTCATCTTTGAGTCCTACAGCAATCTTGTGGCTAGTACAGCCATACAATCATACCATCATACTACTTTTTATGTTAAAAGGTGTTCTTTCAAACATTTGAAAATAGAAACCAATTTTAGTCATCCTGATTTACTTTTCTTCTTATTTTATTTATTTATCTATTTATTTATTTATAGCTTTAAAGACAGGTATAGATGTGGGCTTCTTCTGTTGCTTAATGAGGGGGCATTTCAGGACCAGACCCCAGTGAAGATGGTTAGGCCTCTCCTGAGGGGTAGGCAACACTGTTGGGCTGGGTGGGCACGAAGCTGAGTCTCCCCTAGGCCCCGAGAGTGAGCAACCCACGGGCCTGTACCTTTCAGGCTCTGCTGCCCCGAGGCCTGGCCTTAGTTGAGGAGACCGAGGCCCCCAGCGCTTCCCCTCATTATTTTCTGTGAAGGAGGACTAGCTTGCCAGGCTAAATCAGGACAGCCCCTCTGCTTTCCCGGCCTCCCGAAGTCTGCGTTAGTGCTCCGGGTGTCTGCAGGGTCCTGCTGCTCACGCGGTCCTGCAGCCTCAGATCAGGGTCCATGTCTCCTGAAGAAATGTAACAGCAGTGACTTGTCCCCTCATCCCTGCCTGCCCCCAAAGCCAAAGACTCACAAAGCCAAAGACTCCACACCTTCGTCATGGGCCACGCCCCCCAGTCACAGTAGAACCTGGCTAGCCAGTGAGACAGTATGACTATTCCACCTGTGAGAGGCCACCATGCTATGGCCTCCCTCCCCTCAGGTGATGGAGTTGGATGGCCTGGGTTCAAATCCCACCTCCTCCCCTTACTAGCTGGGTGACCTTGGGCAACTTGCTAAAGCTCTTGCAGTCTCATGTGTAAAATGGAATAATAATACCTACTTCAAGGTATTTTTCAGTGAGACAAAGCATGTGAAGCTTTGGCAGGGTATGCGATCCCTGTCGAATGTCTAATAAACAGCACCTATGATCACTAAGAGTAAGCAACCCAGTTCAGTGGCTTGAGAGTAACATGAAATGCCATTCCCAGCCATTAAGTCAGAAAATAAGTAGAAATCAATACATAGGATTGGCGACCTGAGAGGTGCTACAAGCTGGAAGTAGAAGTGAGGTCTAGAAAGATATGGATAAAACAGGGTGACAAATCCTGCAGGGGCTATTGGAGGGGCTTGGGACATTAGGAGTAGTGACAGAGAGTGGACCTGTATTTGCTCAAAATCTGGCCTGTGCCCCCATCAGTGACAAGCTCTGGGCTAGATAGACCACACATCATACAACACGGCAAGGCTTGTGCTGGCTTGGATTCTTAGTGAACAGATGAAAAGAAAAAGAGATGCCACAGACATCTCAGAAAGGGACAAGAGAAATGACAGGCTTCAGCGGCAGTAGGAATTCAGGCTGGGACTGGGCAGGAGGGTGGACGGTGGATGGGGTGCTGGAGGATTGTGGGATTCCCCCCAGGTCACTCCCAGTGAGGGCTTCATGTCCAGACTTAAGGTGTCACCTTGCCTGGAGGCTAGAGCAATCCCTTCCAGCTCTTGGAAATGAGAAACTTCTCACTTCTGTGCAGTCCCAAATGAGGTCACAAGAACGTTTAAACCTAGCGAGAGTCCCCATCCTGTGCTGAGCTCTCCTCCCAAATGCGTTTTCCCCATTTCTGTCAAGGGTGCCATCGCCTACCAAATGGCGGCGCCAGCTCCAAATTAGCCCCGACTCCCTCCTTTCCCTGCCCGGCGCTGTCCCCTACACAATTAGCTTCCCACCAATTTCCCCTCTACCATCAAGACTAGATCAAAACCCAGCACCTCTCCCTTGGACTCTTCAGGGGCCTCCTGGGAGACCTCCCTCTTCCTGCCTCCATCCTCTCTTTTCAATCCCTCTCCACATCATGCCGCTAAAACTGTGATCCGACCCCAGAACAGGAAGAAACATCAAACCCTCACCATGGCCTGTAGGAGCCCACAAGGTGCGCTGACTTCTCCAAACTCATTCAACGTTGTCTCCGTGGTCGCCTGTCCCAGACACACAGGTCATCCTGTTCCTCAGATCAAGCCCTTTCCCACCTTGGGCAACCCACAGGCCAGTCCCTCTGCCCGGGACACCCTTCACCTGGGTCTGTGCTGGTCCTCATCACCTCCTTGGAGAGGCCTTCCCTGGTCACTCTGGGTCACTTTCCATCCCGTCACTCTGTTTGTCCCCTTCTGGGCACCCATCACAGCCTGAAGTTAGCCAGTTAGTTACTCATTTATGGTCTATCTATCCACCTTAGAGTATAAGCACCACCAGAGAGAGCTCTTTTTTTTTTTTTTTGAGTTGGAGTCTTACTGTCGCCCAGACTGGAGTGTAGTGGCCGCTCCCGGCCACCGCAGCCTTGACCTGCTGGGCTCCGGCGATCCTTCCGCCCCAGCCTTCCAAGTAGCTGGAACTACAGGCGCGCACTACCACGCCCGGCTAGTTTTTGGTTTATTGTAGAGATGAAGTCTCGCCAAGTTGTCCAGGCAGGTCTCAAATCCACTCACCTCAGCCTCCCAAAGGCGCGGGATCACAGGTTGAGCCACCGAGCCCGGCTCTTTTTCTTTAGAGATAGAGTCTTGCTCTGTTGCCCAGACTGGAGTGCAGTGGTAGGATCATAGCTCACTGCAGCCTTGACCTCCTGGGCTCAGGTGATTCTCTAGCCTCAGCCTCCTGAGTAGCTGGAACTACGTGTATGCCTCACCCCACTGGACTCAGTTTTTTTTTTGTTTTTTGTTTTTGAGAGAGAGGGTATTGCTGGGTTACCTAGGCTGGTCTCCAATTCCTGGCCTCAAGCAACCCTCCCACCTCAGCCTCTCCAAGTGCTAGGATTACAGGTGTCAGCTATCATGCCCAGCTGTTTGTTTTTTGTTCTTTTGTTTTAAAGCCTGCAGCACCCAGTATTCTCAGGCGTTCTCTCATTGAGTACTAGCCAGGCCCAACTCTACTTAGCTTCTAAGATCAGGCAAGATTTTGCCTGCCTGTTTGCCTCTGTGGTCCCAGTGCCCACACAAGGCTTGGCATTTGGGAGGCCATCACTTATGACTTGCTGAGTGACTGATGGAGAATTTCTACCATACCTGGCGCTTCATAAAATGAATCCACTCTGTCTTTTTGCTGCAAAAATGTAAGCCATTAAGGACAAAAATGATTTCAAAGGCTCCTTTCATGGAATGCCCAAGGATTCTCAGTGGGACGAGGAAGCTGTAAGCTCTGTGTCATCAAACCAGACCCTTGGCTTCCTTTATTTACTGCATTTGTCCACATCATGGAAGAGCTCTCAGCCACAGCCTGGGAGCTTACTGTTGGTCCAGGTGAGGGTTTTTTAATCCTTTGTGTCCCCTGCAGCCCGGCCCGATTCCTAATTCCTCCTTCCACCTGGTGGCAGTTCCTGAGTGACCATGGGGACAGATCATCCTAGAGCCACTGATGCTGTCAGAGGCTCTGGCACCTGCACCTGCCTGTCCTTCCAGCCCTCTGCTATGGCAGGTGCAATGCACACAGTTCTCAGAGGAGACCCAGCTGTGCTGAGTGGAGAAGAGGCTGGGCAGAGTGGCTCATGCCTGTGATTCCAGCACTTTGGGAGGCTGAGGCAGGAGGACTGCTTGAGTCCAGGAGTTCAAGACCAGCCAGGGCAACATAGCGAGCTCTTCTCTCTACAGAAAATTAGCCAGGCATGGTGGTGTGCATCTGTAGTCCTAGCTACTCAGGAGGCTGCGGTGAGTCTTGTTCGTGCCACTGTACTCCAGCCTGGGTAACAGAGTGAGACCCTGACTCAAAAAAGAAAAAAAAGATGCTCCTAGGAGTTCTCCCAACAACCAAGAAAGGATTAGGAAATGCATCTCTGGGCTTCCTGGCTGGCCTCTCCCAACACTGCTTTGCATCGAGGACGTCCATTGCCAAATCCAGCCTCTGATCCTCAGGGCATTGCGAAGTGACCCTTTAGTCACTGAGTCCTTTCGAGTAGAAGGAAGGGAAGCAGCATTTATTAGTCGACTGCATGAACAACACCTCGAGGGAGAATGCTGTGCGTTTCACTTTATACAGGAAGGAAGAGCTCTAAGGCAGTATATTTACTTACATCATGTTTGGCACCAGAAGACTTTCTTATTTCAGTCTTACTTCTGCTGTAGCAACCTAGGTATTATTATTATTTCCATTTAAAGACGAGGCCAGGCACGGTGGCTCATGCCTGTAATCCTAGCACTTTGGGAGACTGAGGCAGGAGGATTGCTTGAGCCTAGGAGTTCGAGACCCACCTGGGCAACATATGAGACCCTGTCTACACCACCCCCTCCCACACACACACATTTAATTAGCTGGGCAGCCCACACCTGTTGTTCCAGCTACTTGGGAAGCTGAGGCAAGAGGATCACTTGAACCCAGGAAGTTGAGGCTGCAGTAAGCTATGATCGTGCCACTGCACACCAGCCTGGTCACAGAGAGAGACTCTGTCTCAAAAACAAACAAACAAAAAAGAGAAAGCAGGTGCTCAGAGAGGCTAAATAATGTGCCCAGAGTCACACAGCCAGTCAGCAGCAGTGTGGGGGTTTTAGTCCATGTCCCCGTTACTCCCAGAGTCTATTTCCTACAAGTGGGAGGGTCAGTTCTGGGCGCTGCTCCCAAGCTGCAGCCCCGCGAGCAAACGCAGAATTCCCCAGCAGCACAGGCAGGGAGGAGCGGAGCTGCCTCCCGCTGCTCTGTGTGCAGGTGGCTCCTGACCCCTGGGCCCTCCCACGCCAGCAGTAATCTCTCCATGCAGGCTAGTCTTGTGCCTCGTGGCCATTTCCCTCCTGCTTCCTGGAAAACGGCTCCTGCCGTGTCCAAAGGGCTCCCTCTCTTCGCTTCCAGATGTGCCCACACTACCCTGGTTAACTCAGTTCTCAAAGCTGCCCTGACCTGGGAACAGAGCAGGGCCCAGGGGAGCCTGAGCCTCTCATGGGAGCTTCCAGAGGCCTCATATCTCTGTTCTGGGTTCTCCTTGCAGTTTCCTTTACCTCCCCTGTTGGGTGTCTCCGCTCTTGTCTCTCCCTACCCTCCCCCCACCCCCCGCAGCCAGGTTGCTACTCTGTGAACTCAGACAGGACCCCCTCCTTGATGGCTCAACACCGACACTCCCCAGACCCCACTCCCAAGGTCGAGGGGAGGCTCCTTCTCATGACAAGGCTTAGGATGCTCTAACTGGTTTTCTCTTGACAATACATATGTCACAGAGGCCCTGACAACCATGCTGCTCATGCTTTAACGTACGAGGGCTCACCTAGGCATCGTGCTGATGTGCAAGGCCCAAGACTCCTTGAAGAAGTGCTTCTGACACTATGCAACTTAGGGAAAGGGGCGGGGCATGGTGGCTCATGCCTGTAATCCCAGGACTTTGAGAGATCAAGGCAGGAAGATCACTTGAGGCCAGGAGTTTGAAACCAGCCTGGGCAACACAGTGAGACCCTATCTCCACAAAAAAGTAATCAGTGAGCCGGGCATTGTGACACGGGAACCTGAGGTGGGAGGATCGCCTGAGCCCGGGAAATTGAGGCTGCAGTGAGCCATGATCGCGCCAACGCACTCCAGCCTGGGTGAGAGTGAAACCCCAAAACTTAGGGAAAGGAAGCATACTTGAATGCTAGTGGCAACTGGGGGATGGAAGCTGGAACCAAAGTCTAGCATTTCAGACAAAGGTCGGACTAATGAGGTCAATTCTGACACTACATTTTGGAGGCCATGTTGGAATACACCCAGAGCAGGGTGACTAGGGTGGTGGGGGATCTGGAAACCACACTGACACTAACTTACTCATATTTATGGTGTTCTTAATTTGGGCGAGGCATGGTACTAAGCATTTCGCTTATCTTCAATAATTTAATCCTCACAAGTGACCTGTGAGGGAGGTATGTTTTCTCTGGACATATTGTCTCATTTAATCTTCACAGTAACTTGTGAGGTGGGTACTCTTTTTACAGCCCCATTCCCACAGATGAGACACCGGAGGGCCAGAAAAACTAAGAGACTTGCCCAGGGTTGTGGGTCAACACGTGGCAGAGCTGGGGATTAAATCTAAAGATTGGGCATCTAACTCCAGGGCTCTGACACCGCTGGATCCAGAGGAGAGATGTCTCCTGGGAGAGATGGTGTCCACTCCCAATGGTTCTGGGGCTGTCACCAGTGCTGCTTCCAGAGGCCATTGGTGGGAAGTTCTGAGAAGATGGCCTTCAACTCTACCATAAACCCTTACGTCAGGGAGAAGGACTCACTTTTAAGGGAATGATCGCCCCATTCCTGGTGGTATTAAAGCACAGGATTATGACCATGTGTGGAAGGATTCCTGGGTGTCACAGGTGGTCGAGTAGGTGATCTCTAAGTGGATACATGCAGTGCTGTGTCGTTTACTGGCTCTCTGGGAATAAAAAGGAACACCCTGACTTGGATTGTGGCCTTCCACAGTGAAAATACTCTCACTGTAGTCAATAGACAGTGTTAGATTCTACCAAAATGAGAGAGATCATGATGGGAAAGGGGGTTTTGCCACATGCTGGTGTTGATCCAATTTGGGTACGTATCTAATAAAGTGATATATGAACGTGCTCATTCAAAAAGGCCTTTGGAAGCTGGGCACAGCAGCTCACAGCTGTAATCTCAGCACTTTGGGAGGCTGAGGCAGGAGGATTGCTTGAGCCCAGGAGTTCGAGATCATACTGGAAAACATAGTGAAACCTTGTCTCTACAAAAACTTTAAAAAAGTAAGCTAGGTATGGTGGCATGGGCTGAGGTGGGAGGATCATTTGAATCCAGGAGGTTGCAGCTATGGCGAGCCTTGATCATGTCACCCCTCTCCAGCCTGGGTGACAGAGTGAGATGTCAACTCAAAAATAAAAATAAAAATAAAAAAGCCTTTGGGAAAAAGACTCAAATATTTGGCTTTTAAAAGAATTATGGGTGAGTAGGAAGGCAGACTTTCCAAAATGTTCTGCCGGAGATGTTCCGCCCTCATCCCTGGAACCTGTGAATATGCTGAGACGTCACTCCCATAATGCCATATGGCGTGGTATATGATATGGCCTAAAATAGAGACATTATCCAGGTAGGGATAGTGTAATCACATGAGCCGTTATAAGCAAAGCGTTTTATCTGGCTTTTAAAAAGTAGGGGTAAGCCGGAACGATGTGGAACGCAAGAAGGACTCAACATGCCACTTTGGCTTGAAGATGAAGGACGTCATGTGAGAAGGAATATTGGTGCATCCAGGTGCAGAGACTGCCCCCCGGATGACAGCCAACAAGGAACTCAGGGTCTGCAGACCTCCAGCCACAAGAGATGAGATTCTGCCAACAAGCTGAATGAACTCGGGAGCAGAACTTCCCCAGGGCCTCCAGATAAGATCCCTGCCTGGCTGATGCCTTGACTGCAGCCTCTTGAGATCTCGGGCAGAGAGCCTGCCAAGCCTACCTGAGTTTCTGAGTCACAGGACTGTGAGGTCATAAAGGGGTATCATTTTGAGCCTCTACCTCTATGATAATTTGTTACACAGCCATTGACAGCTAACAGGGAGGCATATGTGTTTGATGGGGGTGGGAACTCAGCCAGATGATCTCTTGGAACTACCTTTCAGCCTCTTTTGTAATCAGAATACCTTGTCCTGATGGAAGGGCCCTTTGTGCAAAACAGAAAAAGGATACGCCCTGAAGATACACAGCTTGGCAAGGACAGGGTGCCAAGCACCTGTGATAGGGCTTACATAGCACCATGCCACAGCACAGGGCTTGGCGTGGAGAGCTGGCTGGGTCTTAGCCTCCACTGCTGGGTCTTTATGTGGTGCACAACCTGTGCTGCTGTATGCAGCTGCCCTGATGGGCAGACCCTTGCCTGGTTTGCTCTTCCACGTACATGCCTGAACAAAAGGAACGCAGGACAGGGAGAGGCAGAGAGGATTTCACTGAACCTTTTGCAGTTTGAGGAGATGGTCAGGTGGGTGGGAGGATGAGCGGGAAGGGAGGCACGAAGTGGGAGAGAAGGGTGTTCAGGTGTGTGGGAGGAGAATGCACGGATCCTTCTGGCTTTGGTGGCTGTCCCAGACTCTCCTCTCTGTACCTGTGAGTAGCTGGACTGGCCAGAGGAAGCCATGAGGATGTGACTTCCCCTAGGCAAAGAGCAGGAACAGGGAGACGTGATCGCTGGGCATGCTGATGGCTGCAGACCCACATAGTTGAGGACTCAGTGCTCATTCTGTCCCTTCCAAAATGTCTGGCTCACAGCAGTGGCTGACTCCTCTGCTCTCCTCAGTATCCACCTCCCTGAGCCCAAGAGCTCATTACCTGAACTCAGAGGGAAAGGGGCATCTGAGCTATGATTATGGGCCCAGGCTTCTGGATATGACTGGAAGCAAGGAGGTGCCAAAAACCCCAAAGGGGCCACTCACTCTGTTTCCCAAAGGTCAGGGTGACATGAAGGAATTTATAATTTTTTAGAAAAGCAGGCTTCTAAAATAGACACCCTTCCTTTTGAAGGTTGTCATGCCTTGCAGGGTAGCTCTACAGGGTAGAAAAGATTTTAAATCACAAATTTTTATCCTCTCTTTTTTTCAAGGTTAAAGACTTAGCCCTCCATCCTAGAAATCAGAAGCTCTTCATTTCTGCGTTCTTCTCATTATGCCTAAAACATGTCATCCTTCTGCTTGCCTTGGAAGTCCTTCCTTCCCTCCTCTACCCATTCACTAACCCGTCCCCAACCCATCCATCCATCCATCCATCCACCAGCCCATTCTTGATCCATTCATCCATCCATCCATCCATTTATCCATCTATCCATCCCTCCCTCCTTCCCGTCCTCCCTTTCTCTTTCTCTCCTCCTCCCTTCCTCCAGCCTTTCCTCCCTCCATTGTTTTCATCCAACAGATATTTATTAAGAACCAAATACATATTAGGATTATCAAGCAAGAAAGGCTTCTGTGTGAGGAGATAAGAAATCAAGTCATCAGAATGAAGTGTGATAACAGTAGCAGAGCAGGGCTGGTCTAGAATCAGGGTAATGGAGCCTTTTCAGAGGAAGGGATATTTCAGCAGAGGCCTGAATGATGCGGAGACAGCATGTGCTTGCTGGTGGAAAAAAACACATGGGATCCGAGGGGTTGTAAAGCATTGAGCACTGGCCAGAGCATCAAGCGTGTGGGCTGTGTGGTGGAGCTCAGGATACCAGCCGTCTTTCCACCTAGCAAGCCCTCCCTGATCAGTTAAAGTAGAGCCCAGGCACTGCCTTGGTCTGGAAGGACGTTCCTGCACTCCAGCCCATGCTGAGTTCCCAACATTCTGACTCTTCTGACTCCTGTACGTCATTAATCAAGTACTGTCTGCAGCATTTCCTGGTTGCTCCACGAGTAACTATCTTGCCTCCTGAGTGAGGCTGTCCTTCAGGGCTTGGACTATGTCTCAGCCCCATCTCCTTCCTTGGTTCCCCTTCAGTACTCAGCCCCGCTCTGGGCCCAGGGCTCTGAAACACTTGCTGGAGGCGCAGTCCCTTATTCTCTATCCAAACACCCATCCATCCACCTGTTCATCCATTCAACCATTCATTATTCATCAGAGGGAAGTCCCTGTCTCACGGAGCTTACAGCCCAGTGGTGTGTCTATGAGCAGAAAATACTCTTTCACCCTTCCCCTCTGTTGGCTTGTGTGGAATTTACGGGTAGGAGGCGATATTAAGCTCTAGAAAATTTAGTGTCCCTGTGGAGAGGATGAATTTATTCACATTCCTGAGGTAGTTCCAACAAGTCTTGGCTTGAGGACAGAACAAACCCTGAGGAGGACCTAAGTGGGTTTATTTCTTGAGGCTACCAAGCAAAGATAAATATATGTGTGGCTGTGAGTGTGCTCACATACGTGAGAGAATGGCTGTGCTTAGTCCTTGTCTCATTATAATTTCTCTGCCAGGGCGAGAATCTCTAAGCTATGATAAGGGTTCCCCTCCCTCTTTGCTGCCCTGTAGTGGGGAGTGCTTCATGCCCCTGACTGTGTGTGGATGTATATGAGTGTATGGCACATATGAGCACATAGCACACATGAGCGTATAGAGCACATGAACATGTGGTGAATGTGAGCACATGGTGCATGTGAGAGTGTGTGGCACATGTGATCGTATGGAGCATGTGAGTGTATGATGCATGCAAGAGCATATGAAGCATGTGCGCACATGGCACATGTGAGCATATGATACATGTGAGTGTCAGATGCATGCAAAAGCATATGATGCATGAGACCATATGGAGCAGCTAAGCATATGATGCATGTTAGAGTGTGTGATGCATGTGAGCAGCTCATGCATGTGAGCATACGGTGCATGTGAGTGTATGATGCATATGGGTGTATAATGCATGTGAGCATATGACACGTGTAAGTGCACAATGCATGTGAGTGTATGATGCATGCAAGGGCGTGTGGTGCATGTGAGCATATCATACATGTAAGCATATGGCATATGATGCATGTGAGTGTATGATGAATGCAGGAACATATTTTGTGGGGGACCGTATGGAGCACATGAGCATATGGGACATATGAACATATGAGGCATGTGAGAGCATGTGATGCATGCGAGCATGTGATGTATGTGAGCATATAGGGCAAGTGAGTGTATGATGCATGCAAGAACATATGATGTGTGTGACTGTGTAGAGAACATGAGCATATAGAGCACAAAAGCACATGATGCATTCGACAGTGTGTAATGAATGTGACTGTATCATGCATGTGAGCATAAGGCACATTGAGCATATGATGTGAGTATATGATGCATGTGAGTGTATGATGCATGAAAGTACATGTGATGCACACATGACTATATAGAGCACATGAGCATATGGAGCACATGAGTATATTATGCATGCGAGAATGTGTGATGCATGCGAGCATATGGTGCGTGTGAGTGTATGGCATACGTGATGGGGTACGATGCATGTGATGGGGTGTGATGAGTTAGAGGGAGAATCTGGTCTTGAAAGCCATCTCTGCAGGGGTATTGCCTGGTTATTCTCGGAGGGGAACCACATTTCCAGTCTCCATAGCTGTGACCTATGAAGGTTTTGGCTCTGCCTGTGACTCAGTTATTTACAGCGTGATTAGTCCTGGGTTGCCCTAACACACCCCAAGAGAGTGGGGTGGGGAAAGAGGAATATTCATGACTTCAACACTCTCGCTCTATGGAGTCAAGAGGGGAAGTAGAAAACAGCAATGATCTGGGACTAAGTGGTCGCTATGCCTCGAAGCTGATAAATCCCCTTCCTGGAAAGGCAGTGAGAAGAATCCATAAAATCATTTTCTTTAACAGTGTGTCTGTCCCCAGCACTGGAAAGAACACGTGGCTAGCTATCGGACCCATGGCTTTAGAGACGTCGTGTTTCTCTGCCTTGCCTCCTCTTTCTGCTGGGTATCTCATTTTTAAAGAACAATTTTGATCCAAGCAGAAAGGAGAGAAGTTTGTGTTGTGTACACATGAAATTTTGGGTCTGAGGAAAGCTTTCTAATGAGGAAGAGAGGGGCTGGCTCTTAGGGGCCTGAGTCAAACACAGTCCAGGCTCTTGCCTTCCACCCAAATTCCCTGTCCACTCCCGGGCTTACCAAGCCCACGTTTCTGGTAAACATTTTCTGGAGATCTCCATACATAGGAAATCCAGGAAAGAATGCTGTCCCTGGGCTGGGCAGAAAAACACACCAACTAGAGGTTTCACTATACAGGAGATGAGCTGATTCTATAGACATTGTCTTGACTGACTGAACTAGAGCACAGCGGCACACTGCACGACTGCCCTGGCACACAGAAGTCGACAAGAACACTGCCTCCCGGCACTGGGCAATGCAGTGGCCCTGGGTGAAGGGACCTGTATGGGTTGCATGCCAGCTACTGCTACCATTTTGGGTGTGTTGAATTGTGGGTCCCAGAGGGGTTCCAGAGAAATTTCCACCTAGGTGACTTCTGAATGGCCTGTGTTCCAGTTCAGGGCTCTTCCCTTCTTTTCCCATCAAAGGGCAAATTCTTGTTTTGCACCGTCTGGAAACAAAACAAGGCCTAGGCCATCAAAAGATTGGAGCCCAAGGGCTGAGTCCTGGTCCCCCCCCAGCTGCAGGAGCAGACATCAGCGTGCCCTCGGCTCTAGTGTGAAAATTGAGCCTACTGTTAGTTTCACAGAACCTGGTGGTATCGGGAAGGATACAGTAGGCAAGCTTCTTAGGGATCAGAGTCTAAAAGCAGAAGCTGAGATTTTCACAAAGGTGGAAAGGGGAATGAAAATCCTATTTTCTTTACAAGTAAATGCTTAAAGTTCTTATGATGGCCAAGGCAAGAGGCATGTGTCAGCATGGACCACCAAAGGGATGCTGAGGCACACCCTCGGCTGGCTTCCTGGATGCTATTCTTGTGGCTACTGCTCCCCTCAGAGCACTATGAGTGGGCTACTCTTAGAAAGATCACCTAGTCGTGTCCCCTCCCCTCTCCAGACACATCTAACTTCCTATTCCTGGCCTTCCAAACATGCATGACTAGAGTCACCTTGCTTAAAATCCTGGCTCTGCTGTCACTTCAATTATTCAGCTATGACTTTGGTTAAGCATCTTTTCCATTGTCCCTTCCTGTGACGGATGCTGTGAAAATAATTACCCATTCAATCATCTGATGGTTAAGAGCCTGGGTCTGGGAACTAGAGCTGTCTGGATGCAGTACTTCCGAGTTTTAGGACTTTTGCCAGGTTCCTTAATCCTGGTGACCCTCAGTTTCCCTAAGTGAAGATGGGTCCAATAATAAAACCTGCCTTATAAGAGGATTATGTGAGATAATGCAAGTCAAACCCGCAGCACAGTACCTGGCATAGGATAAGCAAATCTAAATGTCGCTTCATTTGGTAATGGTCTGTTAAGTTCTAACTAAGCATCCAATGAAAGGGCTTCCTCTCATTCTCAGGGTAGGGTCAGAAGAGGGTGAGATTGGCTAGGTATGGTGGCTCCTGCTTATAATCCAGCACTTTGGGAGGCCAAGGTGGGAGAATTACTTGCACCGAGGAGGTCACGACCAGCCTGGGCAACACAGCGAGACCTCATCTCTACAAAAAATTAAAAAAATTAGCCAGGCATGGTAGTGCATGCCTATAGTCCCAGCTACTCTGTAGGCTGAGGTGGGAGGATTGCCTGAATCCAGGAGGACTGCCTGAGCTGTGATCATGCCAGTGCACTCCAGCCTGG
Source organism: Tarsius wallacei (assembly GCA_963574415.1). Lineage (NCBI taxonomy): Eukaryota > Metazoa > Chordata > Mammalia > Primates > Tarsiidae > Tarsius > Tarsius wallacei. The sequence continues at coordinate 35,195 of CAUYQG010002617.1, forward strand.
GTGACAGAGTGAGACCCCAACTCAAAAAAAGAAGTGTCCTTGGAAATGTGACAGGTGCTGGTTGGGGACCAAGCAGGAGATTTGCTGAACACCACCATCTGGTCTGAGGAGGAATTACAGGTGAAGGGCTATGCCCTGAGATGCCCTGGGTCCTCCACCTGTTTTTTTTTTTTTTTTGAGTTGGAGTCTCACTCTGTCACCCAGGTTGGAGTGCAGTGGCATACTCATGGCCATCCCAGTGTTGCCTTGTTGGGCTCCACGATCCTTCCGCCTCAGCCTTCCAAGTGGCTGGAACTACAGGTACACTCTACCATGCCAAGCTATTTTAAAAAATTTATGTATTATAGAGATGAGGTCTCGCCAAGTTCCCCGGGCTGATCTCGAACCCGGGGGCTCAGGCAATCCACTTGCCTTGGCCTCCCAAAGCGCTGGGATGACAGGCTGAGCCACTGAGCCTGGCCCTCTACCTGTTCCTTGTTGTCTCACTGCTGCACACTGGCCTTGCCTGTCTTGGGAAGGCTGTTGGGGGCAGGGATTATCTCTCCCCAGAGCTCATTGCTCCAATGCCTGCTGAGTGCCTTTCTGACGGTAACTTCACCATTACCTAGGGCTGCTCTGTGTTCTCTCCCAGGAGATGGTAGGGCAGCTCATCTGTAACTTTCAGTCCTGTTGTTTGGAGATGGACAAGCCTTCGAGGGTCCTGTTCTACCTCACAGGGTCTGTGTGGGAGAGCCAATGGGATCCATCTGCACTGCTGCAGGCTCGTCACTCTGGGATCAGGAGAAGTTCTCCCAGGACACCCCGTGGGTAGGCAGCAACTGAATTCACTTCCTTCTAGCCCAGTTCGGCTGCTCTGTTGACAGACGAGCCCCCGTCCACACATTTCTTTCCCAGGGATGCCAGAATCTGACTCTGTGGTCCCAGAGCCAACTGCTCAAGACCCTTTCCTGCCCTGCCTCCCTTCTACAAGTTCCCCTGAGTGCTGTTCCCTAACTCCTAGGTCAGGCAGCATGAGGGGCAGAAGAGAGTCCGGCTACCTTCAGAACATGTCAGCCCTTTCTCTGATTCTCACCTCTCGGCTCTGTTCAGGGGCGGGAGGTTTGCCCCCAACACTCACTTCAAGCAAGACATCTACGTATGCCTGCTCTATTGAAGGAAATAAAATGAACTTGGGAAAGTCCAGGCTCAGAGCAAGGTGAGAACCCGCTGACATGAGCCAGCCCAGGAAGCCCTGGACCCCCTCAGTTAAAGATGTGTTTGTTTACACTGCACATCTGGGTCTGCTGCCTTCCCAATGACCTTCAGGGCACGAGACAGGCAGGTAAGAGCTATTCACCTGAAACAGAAAGCGGTGACACTCTGGGCTGATTAAAGAAATCATAAGGACAGTGATGGTCATATAACACATTTAAAATTCTGCATCTGCTTGGAGGGCTTTAATCAAGGATTTCAAAGCATTTTCCCAGATCTTGCCCATTCATCTTTACCCATCCCGAGGAGATGACTGGCAGGAAGGTGGCAGGACTAAAAATAGAGCACTGCATCATTATCTTTGATACGAGCACCGTGTATTTAGACAGCGACGTCTCTGAAGAACTAAAGGGCTCCACGCATGCTACATTATCTACTTCTAACCTATTCACACACCATCCCCTGGATCTGCTGCCTCAGGTAGTCTGAAAGCTTCGGATGACCAGACGTCACCACTTCAGTGCCTGCTCCATCCCCTCCCCATCCTGTGTAACTCACAGGCACTCCCCAGGGCTGGCCCGGCTGACCTCAGTGGCCAACACCACAGCTTGGCCACCGACCTCATCTAGATGTCACCAACACAAGCACTCTCAGCACACACAGATCAGGCTTATGCAGCGCAATCAAGGGCTGCAGGAGGAAGTCTTCATAAATGTACTCACTGTTAAATTTCACTAGGGTCTGGTTAGCTGGAGTTAATTTTTTTTTTTAAATTTTTGATTCAGGGGCACACGTGCATGATTACTTCATGGATATCTTGCACACTGGTGGGAATCGGGTTTCAGGTGGCTCCTTCCCCAGAGAGTGGACTGTAAAAATAGGTAATTACTGTGCCCCGACCCCTCCCTTTTCACCTCCCCTGCTTTGGCGTCCCTAGGGTCTACTTTCACTTGCGGTTTTGCGGCCATTTAGCTCCCACATATAACTGAGAACACACAGTGTTTGTTTTTCTATTTCTGAGTTTGTTCACTTAAGATGATGCTCTCCAGCTCGATCCGCATCGCTATAAAGGACACGATTTCATTCTTTTTATTTTATTTTTTTGGAGTCAGTGTCTTACTGTGTCACCCAGGCTGGAGTGCAGTGGCACCATTACTGCTCACCGCAGCCTCGACCTCCTGGGCTTAGGAAATCCTTCTGTCTCAGCCACCCAAGTAGCTGGGAGTACAAATGTGTGCCAGGCTATTTGTTTGTTTGTTTATAGAAACAAGGACTTCCTTTGTTGCCCAGGCTGGTCTTGAACTCCTGGGCTTAAGCAATCCTCTGCCCTTGGCCTCCCCAAGTGCAGGGAGTACAGGGAGCCACTGCACCCAGCTGATTTCATTCTTCTTAAAGCCTCAGTTCTATGGCTATCAGACACACTTCATGGCTTCTATGACAATATGGAGCCGGAAATAGATCAGCAGGGCGTGCCAACCACACAAGCCCATGGCTGAGGCTGAGCTTCTGGTATGGACTCTGTTCACCTTGGAAATGCACATCACCTTTAAGTTTGGTCCCATGGGTTGACTTTATGTGTAAGAGCGTCTGCATTTTCCTTCCACTGAGATCACCAGGCTGTGAAATTCTCCTGTTCCATACTTACAATGCATGGCACAGTCATAAAGAATCGATTAACTGTGAAACTATTCTCTTGTTTGTCCTCTCCACTATCCTAAGCCCTACGAGGGCAGGGTCTGTATTCGTCTTAATTGTCTCCGTAGCTCCAGAGTTGAGCATATGTCAGATGCTTAATACAAATGTGTCGAATGAACGAGGGAATGAAAGATGGCATGGCTCACAGGAGCACACGCTGGTTCAGGCCTTCTAGTCATGCCCTTTTGGCAATGGTTAAGTTCTACCTTAGGGCATCACAATGGCCTCCACCCCTGCGCCATATGATCACGCACCTGGGGCGAGGCATCCTCCCCTGCCTTCCCCCTCAGCCCTCCAGAAATACACAGGGGCTGCTATTATTTGGCCTCATCTCCTCCCACAAGTTGGTAGAGCTCTGGACTCAGAATGTTTAAGTGACCTGCTCAAGAAGCCCAGCCCTTACAGCAAAATCTCTCATCTGCACCTGTCTTTATGGTATCAGGTGGAGGAGGACATAAACTCTGGGTCACAGAAACAAGTTAAAATCTGAGTTCTGAGTCTATTGCTTATGGCTGTGCTGTGTGACCTTAGGCAAATTCCCAACCTCCGTGCACTGCTGTAACATGGAAATGACAACATTCGCATCGGGTGGGCGTGCGGGTTAAATGAGGAAGCTCAGGCAGCGGGCTCTGTCTGCAACTGTTCCCTTCCTTCCCTGCTGTCCTTGACCTCTTCCTTTGATTCATCCTCCCTCCTGGCCGCCAGCTATCCTTTGGACGCTTCTGGCTGTCACCCCCTAAGTTTTAGGCTTCATGCGGGAAGAGTTGAGGATCAAACTATATTTAGATGCCGTGGCACTTTTATTTTTTTTCACGACTCTGTTGCCATAGTGACGGAGGAGAGGGGATGGGGAGAACGCTTGAAAGGAAGGATGGAGCTCAGCCATGGAGCCGGTTGGCTGGGCTGTGGACTCTTCAGCAGGCTGGCATGCTCTGAGGAGGCACACCTATGCATTCCATCAGGAGATACCACCAGGAGACAGGAGGAGGTGCGGCCAAGTGGAGGCCCATAAGAAGAGGGCAGTGAAGAGGGCTGACGACCGAGAATTGCCCATTCCTCTGGTCCAGGCAGCCCTCCCTCCTGGAGCCTTCCTCAAGGGACGTCTCCAGTCATTGAGTCAGGAGGCAGCAGACAGGGTCAGGTGGAGGAGTGGCAGCAGGTATGTCAGAGTTTGGAAGGTGTTCACACCAGACTCATTCCTTGGAATCAAGTCCCATCTCCACACCACGGCCTGGAACCATCATGGATTCTGTCCACCAGGGGCATCAGTGTCGCACAAGGGTGGAGGGGAGGAGAAGGCACCTGTGTGTGTGTGCAGACCTCCTTGTGATTGCTGGATTTGTATGTGAGCCTGGCAGGCTCTACGCCGATGGAAAAAACACACACTGTGGGATAACTGGCATTCTTAAAGCTGCTACTCACAGGGCAATCCACTGAGCCCTCAAGATGGCCCGGTGAAGTAGGAGTATCTTTATATGAGGAAAGGACATAGAGAGGTTGGCAACTCGCCCAGTGTCACACAGCTGGTAAATGGCCAAACAGGGAACAGAACTCAGACCACCCAGATTCCTAGTCTAAAGTTGTTCCAGTATGCCAATGGCTCCCAACTCTCATCTTTTAAAGCTGGAGAAGACGTAAGAAGAAAGCCTACGGTGAAATAGAAGTAAATAAAGCGGATCAAAGTGGAGCACCTGCAGCTGAAGGGGGTCTCTCTGGGGCAAGCCCTCCTCCTACTCTACCTTCAGGAAAAGCGAGCTCCAGGAAGCACTTCTCAAAGTGTGGTGGCCGAGTCACCCGTTAGACCATGGGGAGTAACTGGAAATGTGCTGGTTCCCAGGTCCCCATCCCAGATTTGGATGCAGCAGATCTGGGGTGCTTTCATTTGGACAAATCCCCAGGAGATGCGAATAAATACTAACTTAACTGGAGGTAAACTAGCAACTCTTGACTCGGGAGATGGGGAGATGGGGTGTGAGGGCATCGCCTGTCTCTCTGATTCCTCGAGCTCCTTTTTGGTCGAAACTGCTAAACACCCCAAGCAGGGCAGGCACCCAAAACAGCCAGGTTGGGTTGTCATGTGAGGTTTTCCAGCTGTCCTCTGGGCCTCCGTCTGCCCTGAACCCTGGGCTCTAGTCTATGGGTCATCAGGTCCAGACAAGGCCACAGCCATTGCCTGACCTTGGCAGGGTCATCCTTGTGCCTAGCAGAGCAGATGTCTGTGCAAGGGGGCGCTGGGTGGGGGCCAGGGAGCAAGGGTGTCCGACTCACGAGCACAGAAGGGATGCCTATCAGATGAGAAGTCCCAGGGGATTCGAGATTGGGCTGAAAATACATTTATTGGCCAAAGAACAAAGTTTGGAAAATATGCAGGGAAGTGAATGCTTGATTTCTCATTCATCGAAGGACAGAAAAAACCATACAAAGAGGCAGAAGGCTCTGAAGGGAGAAATCAGGGTTAGACTAAGATTTTCAGCTCCCCTACATTCTGAAGACCTTAGAATGTTCCCCTCCCTTCTAAACAATAGCTTCCTCTGGGCCAGACACTGTGTTTCACACAAATAACTCACTTACTCCTTCCCAGGACCCTGTGAGGTCCTATTAGCATTTCTGTTTTGTAGAGGAAGAAACTGAGGCTATTAGCAGTTGAGTAATTTTTACCAAGGTCACCCAGTCAGAAAGTGATAAAACCAGGATTAGACCCTAGTGGTCTGTTTCCAAGGCCCCTGCATACTCTTACCCAAAACTGACCTATAAAATAAGTGTAAATAGTCCAATTAAGTTCTCTTGATGAGATTTGTTTTTAAATATCAAATTATTTCAAACATTTCTCCTAGTTTTTTGGGCATGAGCCTACTTAGCTGAGGCTTTCGGGTAATCAAGTACCAGGTAGGTGAAGGAATATCTCCAAGAAGGTCACGAGGGGGACTCCCCAAAAAACCCAGAATTACCTTTTGAAGGGCGGACCCCTTGTAGTACAGGCCTTCTCCGCTAGGTGAGTGTTCCAGGAACCCATCAGCATCAGTGTACCAGCTAGTATTGTGAGAGGCTGTGTTTACTTCAGTAAGTTTTGGAGGGGAAGATTCTTTCAATGGGTTTGCCCATTTCATGATGAGTGATTTACCAGTGCATCTGCCCACACTAAGCTGAGTGTTCAGAAGTTCTGTTCAAAAACAGCATGACCCCCTTGCCCCACCCTCCCTATTCGCCCAGTCTTGCCCTCAGCCTACTTTTTTTTGTTTCCCTGGATGAAAAAAGTCCTCAAAGATAAATGTTTTGCTGATGTGGAAGTGAAACAAAAAAAGGTAGAAGCACTAAAAGGCAACAAAATGGAGGAATTAAAAAACTGTTTTTGAGCAGTGGAAAAAGTGTGTCTATAGGTGTGCTGCATCAGACAGACAGTACTTTGAAGGTGACTAAAGTTTAAACATGTAGGAATAAATACACAAAATTTTTTATAAATAAATTCCGGGGTTCTTTGGTCCTCCCTCATATTTTCTCAGTTTCTCCTTTGCTTCTTCCTGTTCTTTCAGCAGATGACATTTGTTCAGTTGTTTTTACAAAATCTTATTAAGACAACAAAGGACCTAATGCCTTTATTATGCGAGCCCCACCTCCAAGGCAGAACAAGGTTCCTCTCCTCCAGAAGCCTTCCCATGACTCAGACCCACAGCTGCCCTCCCTCCCGCCAACCTGGCCTCATCTCCAGCCTGTAGCTACTGCTTGGCACCTGGCACCCCCAGCTACCCCGTCCTGTGAGCCCGTGGGGGCATGACCATGTCTTGCACTTCCCTGTTTCCCCAGCGCTCGGCAGGGTGGGGTTAACCTAGGCACCCACACAAGACCAAGAAGTTGAACCAAAGGGAAAATGGAGGTTAAGGAGGCTGAGGGGAGGCTGGGCAGCCTCCACTCTCCAGCCTTCTGTGTCATCTCGGTACTGGGGAAACGCTCTCGAAGCCATTCCTTCCTTCCCTCTTTGCACCAATTCCCTGGGCCATAACCTACTTTCATATGGCAGCACTTTGTCCTGGGGTCTGGGAGGGTTAGGTGGGGAGGGAGGAGGAACAGGGGCAGGAAGGAGACATGATCTAGTCACAGCTGACTATCCGAACCAGTGGCCCGGGAAGGTGACTGACTCTGGTTCTCAAGCCTTCATAAGCTCGGGCTCCATGTGGTTCGTTTCTGCTGTTCCATCTCAGAACCTGGCCTGGCTGTTCTCCCAGCGTCTCCTACAGATTCTGGCCACATATGCAGGGTGAGTCTGTGCCTCAAGCATGAAGCACCCTGACTGAGACTCACTCTCTCCGGATAGCTCTTTATGACATGCTCCCCCACGCAGGGTCACTCAAGAGCTTCCCAGCTACCCTGTGGTTGGGAAGGACAGTTATCAAGGACCTCACTTACTGCTAAAAACGAAATGATGGGGTTAGTTTGGGGGCATATTGGTCTATTTTCTCTCTTCCAAAGGAAAATGAAATCCTGTTGAAGAGTCAGCTGCAGATGTCTCAGGTTTTGGAGGGGGAGTGTGGTCCTCTTTCTACAGAGCCAAAATTACTTCCAGCCCTGGTCAGCACTCAGCTGACCTTATTTCCTGGTGCCAACTGCCTGCTACCAACTCCTCATCCTGAAGGGCATACAGTCCCAACAAGCCTTTGCACTTACATGGGAGCTTCTGCTTACAGTTCTTTCCTTTTATCCTCACAACAGCCCAGTGAAACCCATGCAATCGTGCCACCTGCATTGGAAAGAGACAGTATCTGAGACCCAGAGAGGTCAAGGAATCTGCCCAGGTTCACACAGCTGGTACATAATACAGCCTGGATTCGGCTCATGTCTTCAGGTAATGAAGCCAGGGTCTTTTCCTCTTATTCTCCCTCCTCGTCTTCGAGCCTTACCTGGTCCATACCTAGGCATTCTAAAGGTGACTTAGCCAGTGTAGGAAGATGGTTCCCTTTAGTGGGCAGGTGTGTTACAACACAGGAGAGAGTAAGAGCAGAGATCTTGTAGTCAGACTGACCTACATCTGAGTCATGACCCTGCCACTTGTAGCTGAATAACACTGGGAAAGTCACTGTGTTTATTTGTTTAAGTTGAAGTCTCACTCTTTCGTCCAGACTGGAGTTCAGTGGCATGATCATGGCTCACCACAGCCTCGACCTGCTGGGCTCAGGTCAGCCTTCCACCTCAGCCTCCAGAATAACTAGGACTATTGCTGTGTGCTACCATGCCCAGTTAATTTTTATTGTAGAGGCGAGGTCTCGCCAAGTTGCCCAGGTGGATCTCAGGTAATTCCCTCGCCTCTGCCTCCCAAAGACCTGGGATTGTAGGCGTGAGCCACCGTGCCCAGCTGGGAAAATCACTTTTTAAGCCTGTTTTCTCATCTGTAAGAGGGTCACGTGAAACCCAAGTGAGACACCCTCCTGCAAACTGTGCAGCATCAGTTGCTCAATATGCACTCGTCACTGCTGTAATTGATGATGAAACTACCGGCGTTAATCACTGAATCTTTTAATTAAAGGACCCTGAAGAAGCTCATGTCACCTTGGTTATTTTTCAAGATGGAGGGAGAACCTTACACACTTAGACAACTTCTCTGTTTCACAAACGTTCCTATTGTCTTTCCTTCAAGTGGCTGCATTGTTGCGCTTTGAGCACAGGCTCCACCAAGAGTAGCTCAGTGCTTGTTGTTGTCAGCTTTCTTGGGCTTGAGGACAGACATCCTGTGAGTGGGTGGTTTTCTTATCTTTTCCCCCTGTTGGTCAGTATTCAGCCAGGCCAAGCACATTTCTGCTCCTTCATTTTTTCCTCACACTCCATCTAGTCAAGTTTCTAAAGAAGCAAACTTGTCATTGAAGTGATCAGACAGAATGCTTAGTATTTTCATCACACACTCACACTTCCAAAGCACCTTTTCATCCTTCTTGGGTGTCCAGTGTCCAGAGGGGCCTATTGTCCAAGAGTGTGGCATTAAGGGGTGGGGGAGAAATGGGGTGTTTTTTGGAATTGCTATGTGCCCACTGGGGACCTAGAATATATTCACTGAGAGGTTGGGCACTGTGGCTCATGCCTGTAAACCCAGAACTTTAGGAGGTGGAGGCAAAAGGATTGCCTGAGCCCAGGGGTTCAAGACCAGCCCGGGCAACTTGGTGAGACTTGGTCTCTACAATAAATAAAAAAATTAGTTGGGCATGGTGGTGCACACCTGTAGTTCAAGCTGCTTTGGAGGCTGAGGTGGAAGAATTGCCTGAGCCCAGCAAGTCAAGGCTGTGGTAGCCATAAGCATGCCACTGCACTCCAGCCTGGGTGACAGAGTGAAACTCCAACTCAAAAAAGAAAAGAAAAGAAAATATTCACTGAGGAAAAGGAGAAATGGAGCTGTGGAGAGAAATTAAGGACCTGTCTCAGCACAGGAAACCGGGTTGCAGGGTCTGACGATTCCTAGAATTCTGTTTCCCAAATGGCACTTGCAATTTCTGACAAGGGAGACAGAGAACAATGATGTAAGGAGAGTCTGGGCACGGTGGCTCATACCCGTAATCCCAGCACTTTGAGAGACTGAGGCGGGAGGATCGCTTGAGCCCAGAAGGTCAAGACCAGCCTGGGCAGCATGAAACCACAGCTCTATGAAAAATCAGAAAGTTAGCTGGCATGGTAGCACACACCATGTGTTCCAGCTACTCCGGAGGCTGAGATGGAAGGATTGCCTGAGCCCAGGTGGTTGAGGCTCAGTGAGTCATGATTGTGCCTCTGTACTCCAACTTGGGTGCCAGAGTGAGGCCAGACAAAAAATAATAATAATAAAGATGTAAGGAGAAGCCTGGGGAATGTGCTGTTTGTAGGGTGGACGATGGAAGGGAGACATGGCTGAACAAGCTGCGCAGTGGGGTGGTGGGGAGGTGGATGTCTTTCTGCACCTCAGAATTCAATCCCATTTACAAAGGGCAATTGAATTTCCATGGGCAAAGCATGTGATAGGCACTAGGGACTAAAAGAATTAAAAAGATGAGCAAGACTCTGCTCTTTATCTAGAGAACTGGACATGGCATGGACGGATATTGAGAAAGAGTGACCTAGAACCCTTCATGGCCAAGTTCACAGCCTACAGATCCCTAGCTGTGGAGATTTCTCCCAGGTTCTCATCTTGGAAAGAATAGATTGGCCCCCATTTTCCATGCACACCAAAACAAAACATAACAACACACACAAAAAACCATATAGTCGCGATACTAATGATCATTACCATTATGGATTAATAATAAAACACACACAAGCAGCTTACCACTTCCTCTTTCCTTTCACACGTTCTCCTTGGATTCTACTGGTTGATGTGAAGGTGAAATGCTGACCTGCTTTCTCCTGGCAGCAACATTCATAGGTCGTGTTGGTGTCTGAAGCCCTTCTCCTACCTTTAACCCCACTGGCCTCCCCACCTGCACTGACCCACATGGACTGAATCCCGTCAACACGCCCAGGACCGTGTGGCACCTAGAGACTGTCGTTGGGCATCATAATAAGATGCTAAGCTGTACAGGGATGCAGAAGCCAGTTTCTCTGCTCTTCAAGAAATTCACAGTCTAATGGGGCAAGCAGACATGTCAGCAGATATGGATGTGGGTGCTAGCATTACCTCATTTTGCAGAGAAGGATGCTGGGAATCAGAGAGGTTCAGTACAAGGTCCAAAGTGGCACAGAAAAGGGAGACAAAACCAGGATTCCAGCTCACCTGAGTCTGATTCCAAGCCCCAAACCTTCCCTTGACCTGCACCTCTTCTTCCTGGGTAAGGGGTTATTTTCATTGGACTCTCAACAGCAGCGGGGTTAGTATTTCAAGCTTCCTCTGCCTAAGACCAGACACGCCAAGCCCTCTGCTCTAGGGGTGTGTCTGTATCTACCTCTCGCTGAGATGAATCCGATTTCATAAACCAGACACCCTATACCCTGGGACAGTACTGAGTGGACTGTGCTGGGGAGAAGGGGATGGGCCATCAGTCCCAAAGGCCCCGACCACCTGGAGCCAGGGGCGGGGGCTGCCGGTGTCACCGTCTGTCGGTATCACTCTCCAGAGCCCAGGCCTCACTGTCTTTGATGATTGATCAAGAAAACACAAATTCTCAAGAATCTCCAGCCGTCTGACAACATAGTTTTAAAATTGCTATAATTGGCCCATCATGGTGGCTCACGTCTGTAATCCCAGGACTTTAGGAGGTGGAGGTGAGAGAATTGCCTGAGCCTAGGGGTTTGAGACCAGCCTAGACAACTTGGTGAGACTTCATCTCTACAATAAATACAAAAAAATTAGCCGGGCATGTTAGCACGCGCTTGTAGTCCCAGCTATTCAGGAGGCTGAGGTGGAAGGATTGCCTGAGCCCAGCAGATCGAGGCTGCGGTAGCTGTGGTCGTGCCACTGCACTCCAGCCTGGACAACAGTGTAAGATTCTGACTCAAAATAAATAAAATGAAATAAAATAAAATTTCTACAATTGACCAAAGGGAAAAATAATTCAGGATTATTCGTGTCTCCAGTTGTCC
>CAUYQG010002619.1:0-17079 GCA_963574415.1 Tarsius wallacei
AGCCGGGCTCGGTGGCTCAGCCTGTAATCCTGCGCTTGGGGAGGCTGAGGTGAGTGGATTGCCTGAGCCTGTGGGGTTCAAGACCCGCCTGGGCAACTTGGTGAGACCTCATCTCTACAATAAATCTAAAATCAGCCAGGCATGGTAGCACGTGCCTGTAGTTCCAGCTACTTGGAAGGCTGAGGCGGAAGGATCGCCGGAGCCCAGCAGGTCAAGGCTGCGGTGGCCCGGAGTGGCCACTGCACTCCAGTCTGGGCGACAGAGTGAGACTCCAACTCAAAAAAAAAAAAAAAACCAAAAAACAAGAATGTGGAAACAGCCTCTCGACCTACTGCAGGGAGGAAGCCAGCTTTGTTTCTATGTGGTATTTTATCTGGATTGTCACATAGTTTCAGCATCACGTCTGTACTATTTTATAACCTATTTTTCAGCTAACATTTTCTCTGTTATATTGTCTTTCTAAATATTTTAATTTCGTTAGACAAACAAAATCAGCTGAAGTGTTTTAGAAGTTTTAAAACTGTTCCCTTCCTACTGGGGACAAGGTAAAAAGCTAAGGTTGTTTTTTGTTTGTAAGTGGGATTTTTCTCCTATTTCTGTTACAGTACAGATTCTGTGCTTCACAGTGAGGGCTTATAATGTCTTCTCCAGCTTTGGGATAAGTTTTCTTACTCAAATTCTTCTTACGCAATGTAACTTCCTGCTCAAAAAAGGACACGAAATTGAGTTTTATGTCTGCGATGGGAATATTTAGTCAGATATTTAGAGAGCTTTTTCCCACAGATATTTTTATGGGGGTCATTGCTTTATCCTTCCTTCCATGAACTTTGGTTTGTTGTAAGAGCCTGCCAAAAGCAGCATTCTCATGCAAGAGACTGCCCAGGTCACAAGTGAAAGATGATGTTTAGCCTTGATGCAGACGTACAATTGAGAAACTTGGTTTTTCTACTCTTCCTCCTCAGACTGTCTTGGAAGAAACCCTTTCACAAGTAATGGGAAGAGTTCCCTTAATCTGAGCCTTTGGGAATCTGGAATCTTTTACAAGAAAGTCTGGTCCATTTTCTAAAGGGGAGCTGGGGGCTTGTGGGTGCCCCCGTTTCCCTTTCTCTGGAGACTCTAGGTAACTGTCAAATGTGCCATGACCTCATACCTTGGGTCTTTTCAGTCTTGAGCCAGCCCTTTAGACTTCACTGTGGACCTGAACCAGGTTATTAGAATGTGGTTATGCCTTCTAGAAAGAGGAAGAGATCCAAAGAGGTCTGAATTGGGAGCCAGAAAGCTGTCTTGTCTCAGCATTGTCACTGAACTTTTCTGTAATATACAAACAGATCACTCAGCCACCTTGGAGACTCCATTCTCTCCTGGTGAAGTGGCATCCCACCGGCTTTCCTTAGGAGATGCAGATGAGAAATGAGCAGGAAAAATGCTTTGCAGCCTGGAAGCCTTCAGCAAATAAATGTAAGATGAGGATGGTGTTCCTTGGAGAGCCCCAAGCCCCGTCTTGGGCCGAGAGGTGATGTGAGAACTGTGTCTTGGCTGGATCTTGACTGAAGAAATAAAAGGCTGAATTGTAGAAGATGAACTTGGAAATCTTGGCTAGAGTTGGCAAGCCTGATAATGTATTCCTCAAAGTATTCTCAAAAGTAGAATTGGTGCTTTCCGTGATAGAAACCTCAGATGGCTATGGCTGGATTCCAGATATTCATAGCCTCCCTCATAGCCTACATTCATGACTTGTTCATTTATCCAGAGTCATTTTTACATAGTATCCACCTCATGACTTTTCCAAGGGTTCATTAGCTCTGGAAGTTCACAAACTGCTATATAAAGTGCGGTGTTTCCCATGTTTCTTCCTTAAGCTCTCCTCTTTCACTCTAGAAGTTTTGGTAATTGTCTATTGATGTCTGAATTTCTTTGCTGAGTTGAGACTTTCTGCCAGGTACTTAATTGTTCATGGCATGTGCTTTTCTCCCCTGAGTCCCTTTCCAAATCTTTTTCCTCACGGTTTTTTCCATTCAACCTCATACATTTCCTTGTTGTCTTCTTTCAGCCCAGGAAAGGCACAAGACCTAGAATCAGTGGTACTGGGTCAGGGCTACCATAGCTTTCGGAGAGTTGTCCCAATTTACAGAGAACCAGTTATTTTTGATAAGTATTTTGTCTCAAATGTAGAAGTCAAAAAAAGTACTTAAATGTGTCTGTGATTTATTGTCTTAAAAAGTTGACTAGCTGCATCAGATACTTCTGAAAATACTTTTTTTTTTTTTTTTTTTTGAGTTGGAGTCTCACTCTGTCACCCAGGCTGGAGTCTCACTCTGTCACCCAGGCTGGAGTGCAGTGGCACACTCCCAGCCACCACAGCCTGGATATGCTGGGCTCAGGCAATCCTTCTGCCTCAGCCTTCCAAGTGGCCGGAACTACCGGCGCGCTACCACGCCCAGCTAATTTTTTGATTTATTGTAGGGACGTGGGCTCAGGCAATCCTCTCACCTGGGCCTCCCAAAGTGCTGGGATTATAGACTTGAGCCACTGTGCCTGGCCTGAAAATACATTCTAAATGTCCTTTTCCGTTCTCTTGCCTGTGCAAGTTAGACCCATTGCAAAGAGGTGTGGGTTGCCAAAGATGTCTCCAACTCGGAACTTTAGAGAGCTCATAAGATTTGCTCAAAAGCTCATCTGAAGGGAGCTGACCTAAGGGAGGGTGGATCCTGAGACTGAGGTGTGGATGTTTTTGAATTATTCAGGCTGTGTGACTTGGGGTCACTTTAAGTCTGTAATTAAGGAGTGAGAAATGTCTTGTTTCCTCTTTGGGAGAAAGTTTTTAAAAAGGCCCTTCTTTCTTGCTGGCTCAGTGCTGGATTCTTGAGGGGTGGAGATGGATAGTGATTGGGGACTGGGAGTATGGGGTAGGAGGTTTTAAAAAAACAAAAACAAAACCCTTTTATTATGTAGCAGTAGTAAATACAAGCAGCTAGATGTGAGGATCTACTAGTCAGATTTTAAGAGACACAAAATAGCATGTGAATGCCTATTGATCTAATCTGGGCTGTCCCAACATGTAACAGAGTCATAGCATTCACAGCATGACATATTTTTCTACCTTACGACTGTTAGAAGCCAGTGAACTTAAAACCCTCTTCTGTTTAAAACAGCAAATACTACTGTTGGCTGGATGTGGTGGCTTACGCCTGTAATCCTAGCACTTTGGGAGACTGAGATGGGAAGATTGCCTGCAGCCAGAAGTTCGATACCAGTGTAGGCAGCATAGCTTGACCCTATCTCTACAAAAAATAAAATAAAAAAATTAGCCGGGTGTGGTGGTGTGTACCTGTAATCCCAAATACTGGGGAGGCTGAGGCAGAAGGATCACCTGAGCCTAGGAAGTCAAGGCTGTGGTGGGATGTGATCTTGCCACTACACTCCAGCCCAGGCAACAGAATGAGACCCTGACTCAAAAAAGAAAAAGAAGCAGTACTACTCTTGATTAAAATAGTCACGCAACCTTGTTTTTACAGGTCAGAGAAGAATGACTGCTATTTGATCGGGTAACCTTGAAATTCCATTGTCTTGGCTGGGATTCCAGTTTGCCCTTCTTGAAATGTATGCATCCTCAAGTGTGAGATGTGAGCAGAAGTGAGGATACTTAAGGATAAATTCCCAGCTGCAGAAGTAGCCTGATAAGAAAACCCTTGTAGGCTGGGCTCAGGTGGCTCAGCCTGTAATCCTAGCACTTTGGGAGACTGAGGCAAGTGGATTGCCTGAGTCCGCGGGTTCGAGACCCACCCGGGGAACTTGGGGAGACCTCGTCTCTACAATAAATCAAAAATTAGCCGGGCATGGTAGTGTGTGCCTGTAGTTCCAACTACTCGGAAGGCTGAGGCGGAAGGATCGCTAGAGCCCAGCAGGTCGAGGCTGCGATGGCCGGGAGTGGCCACTGCACTCCGGTCTGGGCGACAGAGTGAGACTCCAAGTCAAAAAACAAAAAAGAAAACCCTTATAGCTCTTCATATTGTGTTGCCATTCTATCTTCTGGGGTTGTCTTTTAATGTCAGGCTGGTCTCAATGTTTGTTTTTGTGCAGGCCATCCATGTCAGTAGTGTTAAAACCTTGGCCTTATCCCCTGCAAACCATTTCATTACTCATTCCTTGTTCTTCTGTCACCCACGTCCTGAAATACTTTGATATTTTACTAAAATATCATTTGCATTTCTTTCCCTTTCTGCTGTGAACAATCGAGATTTTAAGTATGCAGCTTGAGTTTGGTGAGTGCGCACATCCGTGAAGCCCTCGTCAAGGTCAAGACCTACACAGTACATTTCTACACTCCAGGAAGTTCCCTCCTACCCCCCTTCCAGACCCCTCTAGGGTCTAGATTAGTTTTGCCTGTTCTTGAAGTTAATATAAATGAAAATTTGGGTCTGGCTTTCATTTACAATGTAATGTTGCTGCTTATAACAGTAGTTTTCCAATGCCAGCACTTTGGGAGGCTGAAGTGGGAGGATTGCTTTAGCCAAGAAGCTCAAGAACAGCCTGGGCAACAAAGTGAGACTCCGTCTCTAAAAACAAAAAACAAAACAAAACAATAGTTTCCCTTTTTATTGTTGCTAAGGGGTGTACTATTGAGTGAGTATGCCACAATTTGATAATCCATTCTCCTGTGATAATATTTGGACTGTTGTCAGACTGTGGCTATTGGGATAAAGCTGTCATATGTCTTCTTTCATTTTATCTTTCTGAACATGCGATGTGGTTAGTGTGTCCTCTACCCCCTAGCCCTGAAACACTAGGCAAGCATCTTAATCTCCCTGCCTTGGTTTCTTATCTGTGAAGTGGTAGGTTGGGAAATAATCCAGGGTTGGCACCAGCACTAAAACAAAAAAAAAAATAGGCTGGGCTCAGTGGCTCAGCCTGTAATGTCAGCACTTTGGGGGGCCAAAGCGAGTTGATTGCCTGAACCTGCGGGTTCAAGACCAGCCTGGGCAACTTGGTGAGACCTCATCTTTATAATAAATAAAAAATTAGCTGGGCATGGTGGCGCATGTCTGTAGTTCCAGCTACTTGGAAGACTGAGGCCGAAAGATCACCAGAACCCAGAGGGTCAACGCTGGGGTGGCCGTGAGTGTGCCACTGTACTCCAGCCTGGGCAACAGAGTGAAATGCCAACTCAACAACAACAACAACAAAAAAATAGGCACAAATTACATGGAACTACATACCATGCAACACACACATAAATATAGTTATATGTGTGTATACTAAAAACATGGCATAAAGTTTATTTGTTATGAATTGTAGGCAGATCCATTTGCAAAGTGCTGATTTATTTTTATTTTTTTGAGTTGGCGTCTCACTCTGTCACCCAGGCTGGAGTGCAGTGGCACGCTCTTAACTACTGCAGCCTCGACCTGCTGGGCTCAGGTGATCCTTCCTCCTCAGCCTTCCAAGTAGCTGGAACCACAGGTGTGTGCCACCATGCCTGGCTAATTTTTTTTATTTATTGTAGAGACAAGGTATCGCCAAGTTGCCCCCAACCCCTGGGCTCAGGTAATCCTTCTGCCTCAGCCTCCCAAAGTGCTGGGATTATAGGCATGAGTCATCACACTCTGCCAAGGCACTGATGTGAATGTTTCCTTGCAAGCAATGAAGTTGAACATGCATGAGTTTATTTAGAAATGGGTATCTCTGCCCTCAGGGTGTCTAAAACAATCACTTACATAGTGCTTACTATGGTCCAGGCGCTATTTTAAAAACTTTCCATGTAATATCATATTCCTCACAACCATCCTGTGAAGTAGGTTATTATTCCCATTTTATAGATGGAGAAGCTGCGACATGGGTTATACCACTGGCCTAGGGTCACAGAGCTGAAGAGAAAGGGCCCATGATTTGAACCTAGGCAGTACAGGTCTGGAGTCTCTGCCCTAAACCACTATTCCTGGGGAGACAGAGGCAAGTCAAAGAAGTGAAAACCTATGTACAAATGCAAATTAGTGACTATCTAATTAATACTGCTGTTAATCTATTCTAGATATGAGAAATGAGTGTTGGACGTCGAAGAATAAAGTTGTTGGGTATCCTGATGATGGCAAATGTCTTCATTTATTTGATTGTGGAAGTCTCCAAAAGCAGTAGCCAAGAAAAAAATGGAAAGGGAGAAGTAATAATACCCAAGGAGAAGTTCTGGAAGGTATCTAGCCCTCCCGAGGCTTACTGGAACAGGGAACAAGAAAAGCTGAACAGGCGGTACAACCCCATCCTGAGCATGCTGCCCAACCAGACGGGGGAGGGGTACGGGTCCTCCAACGTAAGCCATCTGAATTACTGCGAACCGGACCTGAGGGTCGCCTCAGTGGTGACGGGTTTCAGCAATTTGCCAGACAGATTTAAAGACTTTCTCCTGTATCTGAGGTGCCGCAATCATTCACTGGTCATCGATCAGCCGGATAAATGTGCAAAGAAACCCTTCTTATTGCTGGCGATTAAGTCACTCACTCCACATTTTGCCAGACGACAAGCAATTCGGGAATCTTGGGGCAGAGAGAGCAACATGGGGAACCAGACAGTGGTGCGAGTCTTCCTGCTGGGCCAGACCCCCCCAGAGGACAACCACCCCGACCTTTCCGATATGCTGAAATTTGAAAGCGAGAAGCACCAAGACATTCTCATGTGGAGCTACAGAGATACTTTCTTCAACTTGTCTCTGAAGGAAGTGCTGTTTCTCAGGTGGGTAAGTACCTCCTGCCCAGACACTGAGTTCGTCTTCAAGGGTGATGACGATGTTTTTGTGAACACCCATCACATCCTGAATTACTTGAATAGCTTATCCAAGAACAAAGCCAAAGATTTGTTCATAGGTGATGTGATCCACAATGCTGGACCTCATCGGGATAAGAAGCTGAAGTACTACATCCCGGAAGTTGTTTACTCTGGCCTCTACCCACCCTATGCTGGGGGAGGAGGGTTCCTCTACTCTGGCCGCCTGGCCCAGAGGCTGTACCATATCACTGACCAGGTCCATCTCTACCCCATCGATGACGTTTATACTGGGATGTGCCTTCAGAAACTCGGCCTCGTTCCAGAGAAACACAAAGGCTTCAGGACATTTGACATCGAGGAGAAAAACAAGAATAATATTTGTTCCTATGTAGATCTGATGCTAGTACATAGTAGAAAACCTCAAGAGATGATCGATATTTGGTCTCGGTTGCAAAATGCTCATCTAAAATGCTAAAACACATACAAACTAAATTTTGCCTAGAAAGGTGTATTTTGAATAGTTCCCATGTTGTGTTCTCACATTAGGGTGATTTCTGTATGAAGCCATTAAAATTGCCTTTATAAGTAGTGCCCATGAGGGCCTCTAAACCTTTCAATCTGGTACTTGTGTGAAGAGGGAAAGCAAAAGATAATTTTTTTGAAAGAGACAGCAGGATGACTGGGTCTGATTTCTCCCCCTTCTCATCTGAAATAAGAAGTTTCTAGAATTTGACTGTTTCAAGTTGTTTTTGTTTTGTCCCCCCCCCCCCATATGAAAATATTCCTACTCCTCTCCCCTTTCTTTTGAGTCAGGGATCTCACTCGGTCACCCAAGCTGGAGGGCAGTGGCACGATCACAGGTCACCACAGCCTCAGCCTTCTGGGCTCAGGTGTGATCCTCCCGCCTTAGCCTCCCGAGTAGCTGGGAGTAGCTGAAACCACAGACGGGTCCCGGCTAATTTTTTTTTTTTTTTTGGTAGAGAAGAGTTTTCACTATGTTGCCCAGGTTGGTCTCGAACTCCTGGGCTCAAGCAGTCCTCCAGCCTTGGCTTCCCAAAGGGCTGAGGTTACAGGGGTGAGCCACTGTGCTCAGCTCTACTTCCTATTATGATAACTGATATATCTGTAAGTCAGGTGTTTATAAACCTGACTTTATTGGCTATAAAGACTTTGTGATATGTGATTCAGTGGCTTTGGTGAAATGGAATTACATTTGTTTTCATGGGACTTTGGATAAATTTTTTAAATTGTCTAGAAAATTGACTTCTGTGGAAATTTTCTTCCACCCAACAGTATTTTCTTGTGTTAATCTAATTGTGTTAATCTAATTAGTTAATTTTGCAAAATGAGAATCACTGTGTGACATTCATCTAATTTACTTGTTGTGGTCATAATAAGACAAAAGAGGGCTTAATTTTTCTTGTACTTGGTTTGCTGGCTAGTATCATAATAGTTATCAGTTGGAGTATTTGAAAATAATGAGTATAAGTCCATAATGGCCAACTGAAGATTGAGTTGCCCCTGACAGCCATCTTGAGTTTGTGAATTTTCAATGTGGACCAGGAAAGCAAATGTAACTTTTGAACTTAAGTGAAAGGTTGAAGTTGCAGACCTTTTCATATAAGTGGTTTGTTAGTTTAAAACTCCAGGATTTACTATTGCCATATTTTCACATGTTGCTCATACAGGATTATTATTCTGAGTAGTGATTGCTTCCCTGTCTCTGTGTAGGAAGTGCCTGTGTTTTTATTTATTGTTTGGATCAAAGACCAAAACATTTTCTTAAATATATTTTGTGTAATATTTTATTTGTATACAGTGATGTTGAAATATTTAACTAGAGCATGATATTTTAAATGTTTAAGGTATAACATGTTAAATAAAGCTGTTATTTTTGAATTTTAAAATTTGTTTTTTGGAGGTATGAACTACTATAGTTGATAAATTCTGCCAAACTATTGCTTATATGTACTATCTTGTAGCATACTTTCTTGGAATATTTTTGTGTTTATAAGAAATGAGGATTCTTATCAGATGCGATACTGGGGACTATAAAAAGGTGGAAATAAAGTCACTGTATTTTTAAATGTAATGTGTACTGTGTAATAATCTATGATCTTTTTTTGTTTCCTATATTTGAGTACATTTTCCTCAAAGAGGTCATTTTTCCCACCTGAAACCATTACAATAATATTGAACTTTTTCTCTGCCTTTACATTTAAAATTTCAAAAGTGCTTTCCACTCAAGAGTCTTTAAAGGGAAGTGTGAATATTTATTTATGCTTCCATTTTCAGTGAGTATAAGATGTAATCAGGCCAGGCTGGGTGGCTCAGTCTGTAATCCCAGTACTTTGGGAGGCCAAGGCTGGTGAATTGCCTGAGACTGTGGGTTCGAGACCAGCCTGAGCAACTTGGTGAGACCTCGACTCTACAATAAAATAATAATAATAATAATATAATTAGAGAATGCATTGTAAAGACTGTGTTTATCCTAAGCTATTTACCTTTTGGGGCAGCCTTTTGACCACTCAATTTCCTTTTATAGACCCATGTTGAGAAGAAATTGCTTACTGTTCAGTGGAAAACAGGTAGACATTTGATGAAGCTCGAAAAAGGGAAAATTCGTGTTATGAGAAGATTTAGCCAACTGTCCTCTCCTGTTTGGAATACTGAGGCCCATTTCTGAGCAAGTGTGAGGACTGTTGCAAGCCTGGTCTTTCTGAAGGTTTCCTGGACCTGCATCTGACCTCTCTCCTGCAGTAGATGCTAGCATACCTCACACCTCTGCAGAGGGTCATGTTGCCACATCAGGTTTAAAGAAGACCCTCTAAGAACATTCACAGGTAATTCATTGACAATTTGTACATGTCCACATAGCTTGACCGTGTATTCTCAGGTAATAGAATTTTCCTCCAAGGAGGATATCTTCACCTTTTTTGTCATAGGGGGATTCTCCTTCCCTGAGGTTTCAAGTCTCTTGTAGAGAAAGAAGAGATGGTGCCGATTTTGAAGCTGGTGTGGAGGGCCACTGGGGGCCTTTTGTGAACCTTCAGTGTATGTGTGTGCTGTTGTTTGAATGTGAGTTCTTGGTGCTGATGATGTTTGGGTGAGATGACCTCTGGCCTTTCTAGATTTGACAGAAGTTCTCATGCAGAGGCTGTCTAAGCCCACCACACTGGTCATTGCTGTATGAGATGACCTCAGACTTTTTAGCAAAGGCTTTAGAGCTGTGCACATGCTTGGGCTCAGTTGTGGCACTAACTCTTGAATCCACGAAGTCCTTTCTTCCTTTTTTTTTACTTTTTTTGAGTCAGTCTCTCACTCTGTTGCCCAAGCTGGAGTGCAGTGTCCCGCTCACGGCCACCGCAGCCTCAGCCTGCTGGGCTCAGGTAATCCCTCCGTCTCAGTCTTCCAAGTAGCTGGAACCACAGGCTTGTTCTACCATACCTGGCAGATCTTATGATTTATTGTAGAGATGAGGTCTCGCCATGTTGCGCAGGCAATCCTCTAGCCTTTGCCTCCCAAAGTGCTGGGATTACAGGTGTGAGCCACCGTGCCCCACTTCACCAAGCCCTTTCTTGCTGCCTATGAGATGGGTTCTCACTTGATCCTCCATCTCATAGCTATAAGTTCAAGGCCTTGGGCGAAACATATTTTGGACCTTTTTCATGGCTACTCAAGTCATGTTGATTTTTGCCTTTGAAGGTTAAAAAGGCTGAATGAGCAGTGCCTGGATTTGGATTTTTTTTTAAAAAAGGCACTGCTCATTCAGCCTTTTTTGACCTTCAGACACAGAATCAACTTGACTTGAGAGTAGCCATGATAAAGTTCCAAAATACCAGGAAAAGAATGAGAGCTGAGAATGGCTTATCCCCATCCCTGACCCGGGACACACCCATCTCTCGAGTTGGTCAAGGGAGATTAGGAAGAGAAGCAGGAAGTGACTGAATACTTTGTTACACTTGGAAGTTGAGTCCAGAATTAAAGACACCCACAGTGGGCCCATCTCCTACTTTCCACTTCTGATTGCTGACAATGTGATGAAATAGTTGATGTTCTGGGTCATCTTGGCTTCCTCAGATGCAGAAAAGGAGGATGATTTTCTTAATGCAAAGGATGACTAATACTCACTTCCAGAAAAGCTGAAATGAATGAAGCCATTACTTGGGCCAAAAGTTTAACTTTACTGTGATTTGCCTTCTGATGAAAAAAGCCAGATGGAGTGAAAATTCTTGTTTCTTTCTTAGAACAGGAAAATAAATACTTTATGTGCTGAGCTATCTAGGTTATAGAATTAGTTCAGTTTTTCCTTAATGGTAATTCTATATTGGTTTCACTTTTTTAATGCTAGGAACATCTGCCAAATAAAAAATTTTGGAACCAAACTTTATTAGCATAAATAATGAATCTGGCCAGACATGGTGGCTCACACCTGTAATTCCAGCACTTTGGGAAGGCTGAGGCTAGAGGACTGCTTGAGCCCAGGAGTTTGAAACCAGCCCGAACAACGTGGTGAGACCTTGACTCTACAAAAAAATTTTAAAATTACCAAGGTGTGGTAGTGTGTGCCTGTAGTCCCAGCTACTCAGGGGGCTGAGGCAAAAGGATGACTTGAGCCCAGGAGATTAAAGCTGCAGTGAGCTGTGAGCATGCTGCTGCAATTCAGTCTGGACAACAGTGAGTCCCTGACTGAAATAAACACATACATGCATACATAAATATTTTTTTTTTTTGAGTCGGAGTTTCACTCTGTTGCCCAGGCTAGAGTGCAGTGGCATGCTTATGGCCGCCGCAGCCTCAACCGGCTGGGCTCAGGTGATCCCTTCCACCTCAGCCTTTCAGGTAGCTAGAACTACAGACACGCGCTACCATGCATGGCTAATTTTTTTTTTTTTTTTTTTTTTTGAGTTGGAGTCTCATTCTGTCACCCAGACTGGAGTGCAGTGGCCGCTCCCAGCCACCACATCCTCCACCTGCTGGGCTCCGGCGATCCTTCCGCCTCAGCCTTCCGAGTAGCTGGAACTACAGGCGCACGCTACCACGCCCGGCTATAATTATTTTTAATTGTAGAGATGAGGTCTTGCCAAGTTGTCCGCCTAGGCTGGTCTCAAACTCTTGGGCTCAGGCAGTCCTCTCACCTCTGCATCCCAAAGTGCTGGGATTATAGGTATGAGCCACCATATATAGGCATTCTTTAAATGCTTAAGTTGACAGATAGGGTCCTGCTCATCAGTGTTTTCTGCTTCTCTGTCACTTTGACCTGTGTTTAGGAATCTCATCCCAAGCAACCATGTTGACTTTGGGGCTCTGGCAGTTGCTTTCTCCTTGACTGCTGTGCATTGTGAAAGATGTATTGATTGTGCTGAAGCAGCAAGAGTAGAGTTTTAATTTGATTGTAGTCCAAGAGCCTGTTTCTAAGTCAGGGGCCTGCCGAAGAAGAGGTGTTTGCAGCTTCCCGGCAGCTGCCTCGCACCAGGGAAGTGCTCTTTGATCCCTCTCAAACAATAAGCCACATGGCAAACTTGCCTCCTAAGTGTTTGCAGGGGCTTACGCCAAAACCTACCATTCCATGACTCGCCCTTTCCCAGACAGACTCGCCTGTCTTTAACTAACATTCTCTCTTCCTGCTTGAAATTGCCTTCCCCACCAAAACCCTGATCCTGGGCACCAGCTTCAGCCACCTCTTTAAAAACACGTGCTCTGGGGCTTTTCTGTCCTCCCAATAAATCCTGCTTTCTCACCTTCTAAAAACTAACAAATGTCGGAAGAGTACACATTGAAAAACATTATGCTACTCTTGGCTTGGCTTCTCCCAGAAACCAACTTTAAGGCAAGGATTCTAGTGCAACTGGGTTTTTAGGAAGTGCGGGCACGTGGTTCGGTGGGGATGTGACCCTGGGAAGGGAAGGCAGCCAACAAGGAGTGTGTGAAGCCACTGCCACCACGGGGTTGGAGCTTGGCCCCGTGGGGAAACTGGAGGACCGTGCAAAATACATCCCTCAGTGCTGCTGTCTGAGGCCTGGGAGTTGGGCTATTTTTTTTTTATTACAGCTTTATGAGGTCTAATTTTGCTACTATACCATTGACCCATTTTAAGTGTGTATTGATTTTTAGTAGATTATAGAGTTGGGCTGCAACCATCATATCACTTCAATACAAAACCAATTTGGTTTTGAGGCATAGTCATTCTTTGAACTAGCCCTCTATAGAACTTTTTTATTTTGGCCATCTTTTTCCTCTTTAAAAACAACATCTTGTTCTCTGTCCTTTTCTTCATAGGACCCTGTTCTTTAAGAATGCAAGGACTAATAAGAAAATGATTTAGCCGGGCTCGGTGGCTCAGCCTGTAATCCCGCGCCTTTGGGAGGCTGAGGCAAGTGGATTGCCTGAGCCTGCAGGTTCGAGACCCACCTGGGCAACTTGGCGAGACTTCATCTCCACAATAAATCAAAAACTGGCCGGGCGTGGTAGCGCGCGCCTGTAGTTCCGGCTACTTGGAAGGGCCACGGCACTCCAGTCTGGGCGACAGAGTGAGACTCCAACTCAAAAAAAAAACCAAAATGATTTAGACTTCTGTTTTGCTTTGTTTTTTTTTTTTTAAATTGAAGTCTCACTGTGTCACCCAGGCCAGAGAGAATACAGTGGCACATTCACGGCCACCGCAGCCTCGACCTGCTGGGCTCCAGCGATCCTCCCGCCTCAGCCTTCCAAGTAGCCGAAACTACAGGTGTGCACTACCACACCCGGCTTATTTTTTGATTTGTTGTAAAGACGAGGTCTCGCCAAGTTGCCCAGGCTGGTCTCGAGCCCCCGGGCTCAGGCAATCCTCTTGCCTCTGCCTCCCAAAGTGCTGGGATTACAGGCGTGAGCCACTGCGCCCGGCCTGTTCTTATAATTCTTAACAGATTACTTCAGGGATCAGGTAAGCTGTTGTTCACTTAATTCTCATGGAAGAGAATAAATACTAAGTGATCTTTGGCTGTTTTTATGAATGAAGGAGTGAACTGATTGTAGAAGTTCTAGGAAGCATTTTTTTTCAGGGCTATTTACTCACAAAGCCACTTCCCTGCACTGGAAGACTGATTTGAGAATCTCTGTGAATGCGTGTCCTGGTTTCCTTTCAGAGATTGGGCAGCTGGGAAACAGACAGCTTGATCCCAGATATTGGAGCTGCCTTTCCTCCTTTTTGCTCTGGATCTGTTTGGGGGTCTACTCAGTGTCTCCTCCTAGCCTGAACACTGTCTCTCCTTTGGGGAACATTTCTTAGCGTGTAAGCATCTGAGCTCACACTCACCCAGTTTGTGTGTTTGTGTGTGTGAGTGCACACATGCACTTGTGTATTGGGAGGAGTTGGTCCAGCTGTTGGGCAGCCAGGCCCCACTTAATTCCCCCTCTGCGTCTTCCAGCTTGGGAGCCTTTTTGGGGTTTCCATGGGGAGGCTGACCCGACATCCCCTGCAGCCTTCTCCCCTTCTTCATGTTCTGGGCTGTGGTTTCCTCTTCCAGTTTATTTTTTATAGAGACAAGGTTTCACTATGTTGCATGGGCTGGTCTTAAATTCCTGGACTCAAGCAATCCTCCTGCCTTGGACCCCCAGAGTGCTGGAATTACACAGATATGAGCCACCACACCTGGCTATTTGTGTATTATTATTATTATTATTTTTTGAGTTGCAGTCTCTGTCATGCAGGTTGGAGGGCAGTGGCATGCTCCTGGCCACTGTAGCCTCGACTTGCTGGGCTCAGGTGATCCTTCTGCCTCAGCCTTCCAAGTAACTAGAACGACAGGCACGCCCCACCATGCCCAGCTAATTTTTTGATTTATGTAGAGATGAGGTCTTGCCAAGTTGCCCAGACTGGTCTTGAACACACAGTCTCAGGCAATTTTCTCACCTCGCTATGTTACCAGACTAGAGTACAGTGGCTGTTCACAGGTGCACTCAGCTCACTGCAGCCTTGAGCTTCTGGGCTCAAGCAATTCTCCTGTCTCAGCCTCCCAAGTAGCTGGACTATAGATGTGTGTCACCGTGCTGGCTCCCCAGCACTTTTCCCTGTCTTCCTGACCCCACCTCGGAGTTCTCCCTGCCATGTGATATAGCGTCCGTTGCCCAGATTCTGCAGCCCCTGTGTGAAAGCCTCCTTTGGCTCCTTCATCCTGGCAACATCCTGGTCCTGAGTGTCCGATGCTGCCCCCACAGCCTCTTCCTGGGTCTCTATCTTGGGCTCCTCCCTCAGTTCTCAGAGTCATCTCTTTGGGCACCATTCCCCCAATATTTCCACACCTCATGCCTTTCTGAGTCAATCCCACTCTTCAGTCTATGGCCGAACAGGCTCTTTGCCCTTCCAACCAAGGAGAACCCTTCTGTGTTTACTTCTCACCCAGCACTGCTTCCATTGGCAGTGACCTCACCCTTCCCTTTTGCTGGAGTCTGACGATCCAACCTCCCCTTCAAGCATCCCACCTCTAAGGAAACTGCCGGCCTGGCTTCTCCTTATGTGCAAATCGCCCTTTCCTTGAAGCCAGCATGGACTCTCAGGGTTCTACTTGTCTACTTGTATAGACTTCT
Source organism: Tarsius wallacei (assembly GCA_963574415.1). Taxonomy (NCBI): domain Eukaryota; kingdom Metazoa; phylum Chordata; class Mammalia; order Primates; family Tarsiidae; genus Tarsius; species Tarsius wallacei. The sequence continues at coordinate 15,322 of CAUYQG010002619.1, forward strand.
CAGCATCACAGTCAAACCCAGGAAGTCTCCTGATCCATCCTTTCCTGGGGGAAATGGGTCTCCTGAGTCCCCAGGCCTGGGGAGGTCTGTTTTGTAAGAAATGGAAGGGGTTCCGTGTGGTGGTTTCTAAGGCATAATTTGCCCAAATTTAAAAGGACTGTCTCTGGACTCCTGATTCTCTCGAGTGCTCTTGCCTCTGGGACAGGCCCCCAGTTCTCTTTCAAGTGGCTCTGGGTGGCCCAGGAGTGTGATAAAGGCGGGAATGTGCCTCATATCAAGGCAAGAACATTAATATAAAGTCAGTTCTTCCGTTGTTAGGGTCACAGTGCATCCTACTTGGCCTTGTCCTGGTTGATGTCTGCTCTGTGCTCAGGGTCCACCCCTCCCTCTCTCACCACCTAGGAGGGGTGCCTCCTCTGACTGCATTGGAGTGAGGCCCCGTCCACTTGTTTGTTCCCCTGTTGGTGACAATGGAGCCGGCCTGATTCTGCCCTATCCTCCATGTTTGCCCCCTCTGCAGAGCTCAGTAGCTGAGAGATGGCCTTGGGAAGGGGGCTCCGGGACTGGTTCACACACCTGACCCCACCTAGGCACCCCTTCAGCTGCCAAAAATTCCTGGGGTAGATAGGAAGTGGCTAGGCCCTCTCAGCCTCAGTCTGACTACTCAAGGTCTCTCTGGACACCAGAGAAACCCCAGCTCTCACCTCCTTCTGACTCAGGGACCCTCTGGGCCTCTTCTGTTTATTCAAGGGTGGGTTGAAGACAACTGGTATTGGAATACTTCTTCCCACTTGTCCCACCTCACTGTAAAATGTGGCATAGTAATGAGGTATTAACTAATCACTGGATAATGTCTTTCTAGTGTGTAGCGTGTGGAGAAAGAATGAAAATGTAGAACTGTGTTGGCACAACATGAACACAGCAAGGGGAAGACAAGTAGAAACCTAACTGGGCAGAGACCCAGGCACCGGACGAGAAGTGCCAGGATTCAGCACAGGAATAAGCCACAGGTCTTGCTTCTTGTTTTGGCTACTGGAACCTTTGAGGCCCAACATACCCGCTTTCCAAGCTACAGTCAACCAGGTGGCCAGAGCTGCTCTTCCCTAGACAGCAACCTGTGAGCTGCTGTGACCCTCCTGGCTGGTGAGAGGGGAGAAACCCAGGGAAACACTGAGAGAAAAACAGAATAACCGATGTGGGCAAACCCCAAACCTCTTCAATAGCAATAATCTCACATTCATTCTTCCTCCCGTGGGAGATGAGAAATGAGTAGACATTGAAGGCTAAAGTTGTTGGGCTTAAAGTTGGTGGGAAATGCCTTTATTTATTTGGTTGCAAAAACTTCTCAAAGTGAGTCACCACGGAAGGAATGAAGGAGGACGGGTTGTGATGCGCTGTCAAGGAAGCTGGAGAAGGTTCTCACTGAGCCCTGCCGGATAGAAGGACAGTGCAGGCTGGGCTCAGTGGCTCAGCCTGTAATCCCACGCCTTTGGGAGGCTGAGGTGAGTGGATTGCCCGAGCCCGCGGGTTCAAGACCCGCCCGGGCAACTTGGTGAGACCTCATCTCTACAATAAATCAAAAATTAGCCGGGCGTGGTAGCGCGCACCTGTAGTTCCAGCTACTTGGAAGGCTGAGGCGGAGGGAGTGCCGGAGCCCAGCAGGTCGAGGCGGCGGTGGCCGGGAGCGGCCACTGCACTCCAGTCTGGGCGACAGGGTGAGACTCCAACTCAAAAAAAAAAAAAAAAAGAAGGACAATG
>CAUYQG010002625.1:0-16524 GCA_963574415.1 Tarsius wallacei
GTTGTCTGTTCATGTGTCTTTTTTTGAGAAGTGTCTATTCATATCTTTTGCCCACTTTTTAATAGGCTGTTTGGTTCTTTTCTTTTTGGCATGTTTGAGTTCCTTGTAGATCCTAGATGTTAGGCTTTTGTCAGACATACATGAACTAATTTTTTTAAAGTGTGTATTTTTTATTGTGTCTGAGGTCTCTTTTCTGTTAGCTTATTGGTCAGCTAATGGTTTCTTTAAATTACTGGAACAAAATAAATTAAATATCTTTTATGCTTTGAATATGGGCTCTGTGCAAATGTTGGGGCATATCTTCAACACTCAACTTGAAAACTCACAACTCTGCCTTAGACTTCACTTTTTGCTTGCATGGTGCCTAAAGCCAGAGATGAGAGCTTTGTAACTTTTCAGGTCCTTTTCAACATGATCCTAGTCTTTGGCATATATGTGGTCTTCTAGAATCCCAGGAATATGTGGAAACTTTTCAAAGCCCCATTCCCAAAGGCTTTCAATTTGCCAGGCTTTTTCTTTCTGACTTTTCAGTTAACTTTTGTTTGTTCCAACAGTTATCCCTTGCTGCCAGCAGTGGTGGTTAATATATTTACTTTAAATGTTTTTGACAAATTCTCCCTGGGTAGTCACTTCAGCACTGGCAGAGTTCTGAGTAGGTAAAATAAAGACAAATCTTAGAACTGGTACTTCAGGGAACATCAGCCAAGTTAAAACTACCACAATTCTCTGTTGCTGGAATAAGATTCATTTTTCTTTCTCCCATATTAGGAACTCATACCAAGAATGTAGGCAATTATCTTTAGGATTGCCTAAAAAAGCTGAGTTGAGGTGCAGGGTATATTAAACACCACAAATATCTCTTAATAAAATTTAGCTGTCTTTTGAGCAGTCATTTTGTTGCTGTAAAATTTGATTGGTTTCCATATTTCTAATAAAGTTGATTCTGACAGTTTTTGCCAGTATATTTGCTGTTTTTGGACTTGCCTATGCCATCATTTTTGCTGATATCACCCTCCTCCACTAACAACTTACACTAATGTGGTATATTTGTTATAATTGATGCACCAACATATAGATACATTGTTATTAGCTAAAGTCCATACCTCATTCAAATTTACTTAATTTTTTCAGTTTCAGGATCCCATTCATTGTATACATTACATATAATAGTCATGAAGCTATTCTGGACTGCGATAGTTCCTGACATTCTTTGTTTTTGATGATCTTAACAGTTTTCAGGAGAACTAATCAAGTATTTGGAAGAATGTTGCCAAGTGGAATTTGTCAATTCTAATTTTTCTTCCCATGATTAGTCAGGGGCTATGAGTTTTTTGAAGGAAGATCTCAGAGTTAAGTGCCCTTTTCATCACAACTTATCAAGGATACATATTGTCAACATGACTTTTCATTGCTGATATTGACCTTCATTACTTGACTGAGGTAGTGTTTGTCATGTTTCCTTTTGGTGAAGTTAATCCTCCATCCCCTTTTCCATACCACACTCTTTGGGAGAAAGTCACTGTGTATAGCTCATATGTAAGAAGTGGGTGTTATGTTCCACCTTCTAGAGGGCATAGGATCTACGTACAGAATTTTGAATTCTTCTGTATGGTAGCTTGTTTCTTTTCCCCCATATATTTATTTACTTAATCATTCATAGAAGTATGAACGTGTGGATTAATATTTTATATTTTAGGGGCCATAGTCTAATGTTACTTGCCCAGTTTGTTTCAGCTTTGGCCAGTGGGAAACCTTTCAGCTGGCTTCTGTGTCCTAGGGAATGTTTTTCACCCTCATTCCTACATTTGTTTTAGCTAGAGGATCACTGGCAGCAGATTCTTTATCTGAAGCTTCAGTTGATGCTTCTGATATATGTGTGGTGATGATTAATATTTTTGCTATACAATCTTTAAGACATTTTCTTTTTTTACTTTTTAAATTTCCCAAGTCTTAGATAGTATTTTCTTGTTACAGTCTTTTTCTAAACATTTGAGAAAAGTCTCTGATTTTTTTCCCTTTATTGTTTCCATATACATTTCAGAAGGTTCTGATGCATTTGTGACTTTTTTTTCAGTTTCTTACATTGACATCTTTACTTTTCAAACTCACATGTCAAAAGGGGAGAAGATTGTTTCCTGGATCTGCATGACTTTTTTCATTTTCCTTTCACTTTGTCCTTTGACCCAAATATTTGTTTTTCTAACTCTCTACCCTCAAAGTTTTATCTCAATGTCTTGCATTGTCAGTGAGTTTGATGTGTGTCACACATTCCTTGTTCCAACAAGTCTTGACTGTCTTGATCATCTTGAGTAGGATAGTCCCGTCTAAAGGCTAGTACTTCTATTAGAACATCTGATCCAGACCAAGTAGTAAACTGTTGTCATCTTGTCTAATTTCCCTTTAATAAGTCCTCTGTTTGCTTTATTTTTACCTAGAATACCATTTTCATAAACTTTCCAAGTATGTTTCCTCAATGTACTCCTATGGCAATAATTTTGTTCCTTTGAAATTCACACAACAAATCTTTAACTTTTTAATACCAATCTTCCTGAGATTTGTATCTGAAATCTGACTATATTTTCTTGCCTACTTGGAAGATCTACCCAGGTTTAAGAGGAAGGTGATTCAATTGTTCCTATAAAATGCTGCTATCCTAAGAGGAATCTTAAAAAAAATTCTAGGTCTTTCCAGGAAATCATTATATTTGTTCTCCAAGGCTTTTTCTCTTTTTATCTCATAGATTTTTTTTAAGGCACCAGTTTTTCTTTCTGAAATGGTAACAACTTATATTGTTCTTTTCTGTTACCTTCTCCAAGAGAAGTTGGACTTGAGTGCATTGCCTTTTTAACTTTATGACTCTTTCTCCCAGCTCTTAACATCTCATTTCCCCTTCATATTTGCCCAGTCTGTGTTTTAAGACCCCAATATTTCTTTCCAGAAGATGTCTTTTTCAATACCACTCAGTTTGACACTTAGTATTTTATTTTCCTTCTTCTACTGCTCTTGTTCTGATAGTAAGAAATAAGGCTCTTTATAAAACTACTCAACTTATTTCTTGATTTTTGGGATAAATTGAAATCACAGGGCCAGAGACTGATAGGCACAAGCCATTAAATTGTTTTCTCGGTTTTGGGGCATGCAATAATCTCAATCACTTGTTTCTCAACATTGGCTTCAGAAAAGGGTATAGTCTCTTTATATAAAGAGTCCCCACTTCTTTTGATTTAAATATTAATAAAATCTGCTTCCTTTTTATGACTGCAGCTACAGTTTACAGAATCTTTAAACTCAGTCAGAGTTTCTTTAATCATCAAACTCAGAGACTACTTAACACTGTATGGTTGAGGTAACTGAAGTATATAAACAGGCTACTTGAATTCAAGTTTGGATTTGTGTCCTCAAGTATGCTGTCATTCTAAAGTCACTTAAAATAACACACATAAATACATAGGAACATAATCTGGTGAAGTTCACACAATAGACAGGCATACTTCTCACCGGAGTTAAGAATTTTAACTACAACTTAGCTAGAATTTGTAGTACATTTTGAAATTGGCCACTGTTTAGATTTTAGGCCTGGAAGGTTGAGATTTGGTTGAGAGGCCTATTGTATTGAAAGCATACCAGATCCTGTACTAGAAAATAAAATATAACTAAGTTTATAATACCCAGGATACAACATGTGGGTTAAAGTTGTTGGAACGTTGCTTTAGTCACTGGAATCTTTCCCATGCACTATCAAGTCCTCACTTTGGCCCAGGTAATATGTGAATAGTGATGGTTTCTCAATAATGCCTTTCTTCTGTGAATCAAGTCCTGATCTGAACCATATTTGCTGGGAGTGGGTCTCCACTGTCACAACCACTTAGTTGTATGATATTGCTAGCCATGCAAAGATCTGTGATCTAATTTTTTTTCAGCCTGTGATTTTTGAGATGCCTTAGTTTTCTTAGAAGTTTCCAGAAAGCTTTAAAGATGAGAATGGGGGGATGGTGGTGGTGGTAAGGGATTGAGAGAGTGGTTGTGTGTCCAAAACTTTCAGCTCCTCATACATATTTAGACTAACATTAGTCTTGCATGTGTACATACTCCATTTAAGATTTCATTTGAATAGAAAGATATGCTGCTATGAGGCACTTGAATGTTATTACTCTCTAGAGTCATAATAATTCCTCCTTTCCCCTCCTTATTACACTTCTTGTGGGGTGCAAATAAACTGTAGATACAAAAAGGAACTTCAAAACATCATATGAATGTCAGTGAAGATTAGAGATCTTGTTTTTCTTGTTTCAGATGTGTAATTTAATCATTTGTTTAGACATTGGTTCCCAAATTAAAAGGCGACAACAACAATGTGCCAAACTTCTGTGGGGCTAGAACAAGGCAACAAATGATAACTCAATGTATTAGTTAGCTAGAGCCACTATAACAAAGCATTACAAACTGAGTGGCTTAAATAACAGAATTCCTCTCCCCTCATAGTTTTGCAGGCTATAAGTCCAAGATCAGGAATTGGTTACTGCTGAAGACTGTGAGGGAGAATCTATTCCTGGCCTCTCTCCTAGTCTAGGGTGGTTTGCTGGCAATCCTTAGCTCGTAGTTGCATTGCCCTCATTTCCTCCTTCAAGTTCCTATAGCATTCTTGTAGTGTGCATATCTGTGCCCAAATCTCCTGCTTTTATAAGTACACCAGTCATATTGGATTAGGGACCCAACTTACACACACATACAAAATATCCTAATTATATCTGTAGTGAACTTTTTTTCCAAATAATGTTGCATTCTGAGGTACTGGGAGGTTAGAACTTCAACAAATAAATCTGGGGGAGCATATGATTTAATCTATAATTCTCACATCTCATATGCCTAAATTTAAAAGTTATAAATAAAGCTAACAGGCTAACAAATACAATATGTTTTATTCTTCTCTTATGATAAATATACTTTCATAGACACCTGGATGAATGGGCTTCAATTTAAAAATCTTAGAATCTTTAGAGATCCATGCTGGATTTTTGTGGAATGAAAAGGGCTAGTCTCTATCCTGCAACCCCCTGCATGTCCTTCTTTCTCTTCTTGTCCCTGGCTCCCTCCTTCACTATGGGTGACCTCATTCACATGTTTGTTAACACTCAACTGACACATTCAAGCTACATCCATATACTTTGCAAGGAGCCTTCCCTTGGTCACCTCTAGGGCCTAGACATTACTCACATTAGTGGTATAGCATGACTTCAGATAAATAGAACCAGAGAAAAAGCCTGCAAAAACTGCTCAGGTAGGAAATTTTTGAGTCATTAGGTATCTAGATTGCGGTCTAGAATGAGCACTTTGGGTGTGGTTAAGAGTCATAATTAGAGGAGATAAATGGTGAGGGTACCAATGCAAGGGCTATTCTTACCTAGGTCTAAGAATAAAACTACTTTTATAGCCTTAGGGCTTATGGTTTAGTGAAGGGAAACAAAAAATAAATAACAAGCAAATTAAATAAATACATTTTATAAAATGTTTAAAGATGATAGGTGCATAAGAAAAAAAGTAGAGCAGGATAAAAATTATCTGGTGTATATCCAGGGACAGGGCAGCTTGTGATAGCACACCAATGGTCAGAGTAGGTATGTCAAAGATGGAGACATTTAAGCAGGACTTCAGAGAGGCAAGGGAGTTGGGAAGGTGGATATATGGGACAAACACACATTTTGGGGAGAAGGATTCAGCGGATCAAAGATCTCAAGGATGGAGCATGCCTGAAGTGCTCAGGAGACAGGAAGGAGACCAGTGTTGCTTGAGTGCTATGAGCATAGGAGGATATAATAAGAGTTAAAATCAGAGAATTGGTGATAGGAGGTCAGATCGCATAGGGCCTTTTCAGTTATTTTAAAGGCTTACACTTTTACTCTGAGATTAGAAGTCCCTGCAGAGTTTTGAACAGAAGAGTGATGCAATCATTTCAGTTGCTCTGTTGGGAATAGACTATAAGGGGTCAGAGTAAGCATAGAAAGAAGGAGACTGTTTAGAAGGCAATTATATAATCCAGGATGAGGATGATAACTGTAACTTGGACCAGAGAATTTGCAGGTAGAAAGCAATAAGTGGCTGGATTTGGGATATATTTTAAAGATAGAACCAACACGAATTTCTGATGGATTAAAATATATATATACATATATATGTATATATATATTTCAAATTAACCCATATCAGCTCATACCAGGTGCTCAAACACTTTAAAATAAATGACTTTTATGTGTCTATATGGTTGTGTAGATGACCATACAAAAAACTTAGTTTTTGCATTCATATACAGAAAACATTGAATAAGCAAGGGTTTAAATTTTTTCAGTAATTTGAATGATAAGGATTAAAAATACTTCCTATTTAATTCTCTTAAAGAATTACCATCCTGCAGATGGAAATCTGTAGGATTATTTACTAAGGTCATGATGACTATAAAGGTAGGTTCAGAGTAAGGAAAACAATGTGCAAAGATAACGTGTTTTCATCAGAAGGGAAAGTTTCAGAGATTGAGATCTTGAAGTTCAGGGATAATGACGTTTCAATCATGGCTCTGGGTGGGAGAAATTTAGTGACAGTGGATTGATTGGTTTTAAAAAGAGGATGAAGAAGTACAAAGAAATTTGTTCCTGCAGTTGAATTTATATATATGGGGGGTGGGCAGAGATTAGGATTGGCTTCAAGTTTTTTGCTTGTAACATCTGAATGAGTGTTTTGTCATCAACTAAAAGAGAAAAGGCCATAGATAAAACAGGTTTGGGGAAAGGGATTAGGAGTCTAATTATGGAGATACTGAATTTGAGCAATTTACTGGATATTCAAGGGGGATATTGAGTTGGCAGTTTGGTACCCATATCTGGAATCTGGGAGGGATTCTAGGCTGGAGTTATAAAACTGAGAATCAGCATACAGATTATATTTAAAACCTTGTAAGTGGATGAGATCGTTAAAGGAGTGAAACTTGATGGAAAAGAGGACGAGGGAGTGAGTCCTGGGACACTCTAACATTAAAGGTAGTAGAGAAGATAACTCTGTTTCACAGAAGACTGAGAAGCAGAGACCAATGTTATAAAACTAAAGCAAAAGAGAGTGTGGTATACCAGTCACATAAAGACAGAGTATTGAAGAAGACAGCTACTTATTGTGTCAAATACTGTCAATAGGTAAAGTCAGATTAGAGGTGAAAGATAACCTTTGGAATTAGCTAATTAGAGGTCAATAGTGATCTTGACAAATGCAGTTTCATTGAACTGGTGGGGGAAAACACCTGCTTGAAATGGATCTAAGAGAAAATTAGATGACAGAAACTGGAGACAGTAGAAAAAACTTTTGAAGAGTTTTTGCTGCAAACAGGAGCAAGGCAATGGGTCAGCATTTGGCAAGGAAATGGACAATGGGAAGTGTTTTATGATGGGAGAAGTAACATCATGCTTGTGTGCTAAAGATGATAATCCACTAGAGAGTAAAGAAACAATGCTTTTGAGTAGAAGAGAATTCTAGTGGTATGTTTTGAGTAGGTCAGAAGAGACAATATCAAATGTACAAGTTGAGATACCAATTTGGGTAGGCACATGGGTAGTTCCTCCCTGGTAATAGTTAGGGAGGTGGAACATAGAATTTGCAGTAGTGGAAGTCTGAAAAGGTTTTTATGACCGATTCTAATTTTTAAGTGAAGTAAGAAACAAAGTTATCAGCTGAAAGTGAGGATTAGGGGAGGAAGTGCTGAGGCTCAACAGAGAAGAGTGTGTAATAATTGTCCAGCAGAAAGGAAGAGTGAGTAGAGTAGAAACATATGGAGTAGTTGCCAGCAGCATGAAGAATTTACTTGACTTACATGATCATGAATTTCAGATGAGCTCATATCAGCCCATCTCAAGCACTCAAATATTTTTCAATGAGCAAGCGTACAGACTTCTACATGTTTATATAGTTATGTAGATGACTATACAAAATAGTTTAATTTTTTTTTTTTTTACTTATACACAGGATAGTATTGAATAAGCAGGGGCTTGTGTGTGTGTTTTTTAAATTGGGATATAAAAAGTTCTTCAATTGGAATTTTGTAAAAAATGTGGTATAGCGCTCTGGGTTGGACCTACTCATGACTTTGAAGGTAGTTCAGAAGTAAGGAAAACAATGTGCAATGTTAAGAGGTTTAGATCAGAAGGGAAAGTTTCAGCCTTTGAGATCTGGAAATTCAGCAGTAATGAAGTTTAAATCATGTCTCTGGATGGGAGAAATTCAGTGACAATGGGTTGGTGTTAAAGGGGGTGAAAAAATAAAAAGACATTTCTATCAACAATTGGCTTTAAGAATTTCAGGCATTTATGTTTTGTTTTTCTAATAGAAAGAAATATTTCATTCTGCCAGGGCTTACCAATTCCCTCAATAAATAAGATTTTGAGTGGGTATGTAAGCGTATATATTTAAATTTTAAGAATCTGTTACAGATATACTTATGTATTGAATTAATTGATGAGATTTGTTTATTTGCTTGTCTTTCTTGTAAAATACATTACAAGTATTGCTTTTAGTTGTAGACAAACAATTAAAATGTGAACATGTGTTTGATTTAAAAGGTATATTTAAATTAAATGTCCATTAGTTATTTTACATATTAAATTTTATATAATCAGCGCTTCATTTAAGGGGAAAAGAGTCAAAGAAAACAATAAAAGCACAAGCGTAAATAAACAACAACAAAAGACTGATTCTGATTTTTTTTCTAGTGTCCTTAATACCCTATGCTATTTTTGACAACATATGTGATATAGAGGTATAGAAAAGAAGAAAAAAACAAGTAATTAATGAATAATGCATATGCTCATAGCAGTGGTCAAATTATACTGTTTCCTAGTGGATACCATTTTTCTTCATTGAGCGGGACACTACAGAGCTGGATGTTAATTGCTCCCACAAACACAGTTTTGCTCTTCACAATAAGCATTAAGACATGTCCTTGAAGCTCTGTGACTTCATCGTATACTACCTAAAAGGGAGAGAATAATGCAAATATAAATCAGATATGCTTAAATACATCCTTCTTTTGAATATTGCTTTTAACAAAAAACGTTTAGCTGCTAATACCTTGTACCCTGGAATGGAGAGGTTAATGTCAGAATCTTTCATTTCTGTCTTCAATTCTGAAAAGCTAAAGGTGCTACTAACATAATGGAGTTTAATGACAGACTATTCTAAGGTTCTCTAAATATATTAGAATTTACTGATTCCACTAAGAATTGCCCAATACAAATTTAGTAACACTGTAAATTACTCTCTAGGAAGAAATTTAAATACCCTTCACCTTTTAACTGTCCTATAATTTTTTGTGCAACATTGGAACTAGAACACTATTTTTCTTAGTCAACAATAATTTATTGCATATTTCAAAACAACTAAAAGAGGGGAATTGAAAAGTACCTAACACAAACAAATGATGATAATGCTTGGGTTGAATGATATCCCAATTGCCCTGATTGGGATAACATACCTTATAAATTGGGTGTATTATACATCATATACAAATGTATTTATACATTATACATTGTAGGCTTATACTGACATAACATATGTAACTTACAAATGTACAATTATTATATATTCCTAAAAAATTTAAAAAGAACATTATTTTTCTGTGTTGAAGGCGAATGAAGAAAGACAGATCAATTTCTATGATTTCCTTGTGCTATTTAAATGCAGTGAAACAATATTTCCTAGTAGATGTGAAGAAATAACTCTATGAATACTTTTATTTACTTAAAATTGCTTAAGTTTTAATCATCAAAATACATGTTTATTAAATAAAATATGTATAAAACCAAAAAAGTACAAAAAAGGAAGAAAAAAACTTTGAATTTCACAATTGGAAGATAATTGCAGTCAACATTTTGTTGTTCTTTTTGCTGTCTATATATGGAATCTGACTTGTCATTGGGCTATATATACAGTTTTGTGTCTTGTTCTTTCTCTTTTGAGCATTTTTTTTAAAAAGGAATTTGTTCAACCATGTTTTATAATGTTCAGGAAGTAAGCCACAGGTATTACCATCAGGGCCCTGCTGTGGTAAAGGGACTTACGAGGTAGTGCTACAAAGAAATTAGTTATCCACCATGGAAGGAGGAAAGAGCTAAGTGGAAATCTGACATGGTTACCAGGGAAATGTCTTAGAACACTTTTAGAAAAGGAATTTCATATGCTGTTACAAACTTGCTTGTTTTTTACAGCCAAGTCACAAGATAGATGGAAACTTTCTCAATATATGCAAAAAAGAGGCAGAGGAAACAACTTGAGAGGAAAGCCTTCTGAGGTCTTTGGGGGGCCTCCTCAGTGTGGAAGGATGTGGCTTCTGGTGCTTCATACAGCATAGGCCTATCTTTTGTGAATCCGTTAAGATATCAAGAAAATCCAATTCTAGATCGATCTGCTAGCAGCTCTGAACAATGATTTACTTATCATGTAAATAACAATTTAATCAAGTGCCATGAGATGCACTATAATATGTCAAAGCAGTTTACCCTGTTGTGTGTGAGTGCTCCTAGCTACTACTTCTTCCAGAATCTTACCCTCATTCCACACAGGAGATTATCTTGTAGTTTTCTAGTATCCCTCATTCATATTATTCCATTTCATCTAATGAGTTCTCCTGGGATAATAAAGGGTTTTAAGGGCTGCCTTAAAAAGCTGCAAAATCCTACCACTGTAATTCGTGTTCTTTAACTACAGCTGGATGCCCAATGCTGCCTGGAAACTTTTTTAGGACTTCAGAGCAAATTCCTTTTCCTTTTTCCTAAGTAGTATTTTGTACTGCCTAAACCATCCTCCATTTTTCTTCCTACAACACTTTCAGCAGATGAATTCTTCTCTTATATCATGGGGAAAACAGATAAAGAGGTTTTCAAAGTGTTACTGTAAATGAAGTAGAAAAATGGAATAACTCTAAGCATTCAAACTTTTGAAAAGTCTGGATTAAGGACTTGGTGAATTATATAAATAAGATCTAAATTGTAAATTTAAAAAATTCATAACAATAATTTGTGTTCTCATGAATCTGTTGTTCACATTCATATTACTTTGTTTCATCTATTTAGTTTTCCTAGGATAACAAAGGATTTTAAGGACTGCCTTAAAAAAAAAATCTCAAAATCCTGCCACTGTATATTTTCTCATTTGCATAATGATGATAAAAATCCGTAACTTTTAACACTGTAGAGAAAAAAAATGAGGTAATGAATATAAGCCTTACTACAAAATCTGGCTCATGTTAGACACTAATAAATTATAGCTGAAAAAGATTCATCAAATACACAAAAAGAAACAGCTGTTTCTTGGTATTTTGCATCAGTAAAAACTTTCCAGATAGAATTTAGACTCGCAGGTATTCAGAAAGTTGGACGTCTCAAGAATTGATTTTATGAATCAATTGCTTTCCCGGTTAAAATACAAGCATTTGAACTTTCAAGATTTATATTACTTGCTAAAAATTTTCCCCGTGCTTCATTATCCAAAAGTTATTTTTTAAAGAGTGACTGAAGTTTTATACACATGTAACCACTGAACTTCAGAAATAATATATACCTATTAATTGCTTTACTGTATCTACAACAGTGTTAAAAACTAAACACTTTTTAAAACTGTGCAGTGAATAATTAGTGGGTAATGCTATCAAAGTACACAGATGATTATATTCTTTGAGGATTTTCTTAGTCAAATTATTTAATATATATTTTGCCTTCCCATAGACAGAACCGAAAATGAACAGCTCTTTTAGTATCTCTTTATAATAATTTTTACTTATAGGTAATAGCCAAATCTTTATCACCTTCTGACAGATACTGAATTTGTGAGTTTAGAATTATTACATCAAGTAGTAAAACATTTAAGGCAATTAGTATGTATTAACTCATGTATAAGCATGCATGGTACATTAGTTGACACAAGGGCCTAGTAAATAATTCTAAATTGCATTTTCATGATTGCAATGAGAGAGTAATACGATGAAACTAGGGTGGAAACTCTAGTGCTGGTGGGACAAGGTCTCAGGGGGCAGGATGATGTAAGAGATCAAAAGTGAGCACGGGAATACTTAATGGGTGGGGAGAGGAAGGGATAACACAAGGTGGTATAGTGAGGTACACATGAGCTTTGGGACCAGGCAGTTCTGGGCTTAAAATCTAGTTGTGTGCCTTCTGGGTCTCAATGTCTTCATTTTCAATTTACATCCTGGTGTAAATATCAAATGAGGTGATTATACAGATAACAATAGCTATAGCTTACTGAGTGTACTGTATACTTAGCACTGTGCTAAACAATCACTGCATATTCTGCAAGAGATTTAAATGCATGTTAAACACATAGAACATTTCTGTTTTGTCCTTTCTAATTTTCCCTTTATACCTTATGACTGAATAATATCTAAGAAAGGTTACAATGTACAAAGTATGCTGATTATAACAATGTAATTCTGATAAAGAATGGAAATTCTGTATTTCTAATGAATTATGTAAAAAATGATTTTTTTTTTAACAAGATGCAAATTAGTACAGTGGAAAGAGGCTTTGAAGCCTGGAATCCCAGCTCTGCTTCTTAAAGCTTATGGCAGTTCCCTGAGCATTCCAACGCCAGCCAGCCCCATCTTAAGCCCAGCCATGCCTATCCCTGGGATTTGTATATGACAGAGGTTTTCAGAAAGAGTGCTGACAAAGCATATCGAGACTCACTCTGGGAAGTGTCTAATAGACATGTGTGGCCCTGCATCAAAGCCTTAGTATTTGAAGGGCGGAGCCTCTGTCACTTGGCAGTGTCTGTGACCCAGCCTCTCTCATGTCTCATGTTTTAAGGAAAAAGTGCTAGAATACAACTAAAAATAAGTATTTTCATGAAAAGCTTTGTAAAACACTGGTATACAATGAAATATCTTCTTTGTATTTCAAGAGATTTTTGTAAAAAGGGGAGTGAGGTCATTCTCTCCCACTTCACAGAACATTGTAAGGCTTCGGCAGTTTGAGAAATCCCAGCTGTGGTGAGTGGCTGATGTAGCAATACTCAGTGAGGAGGTAGAAATGGAGGAGAATTGTAAAAAAAAGGGTCTCTAGTAAGCATCAGGCTTACTAGTAAGGTGTCCCTGAGGATGCACAGAAATAATTGAGGAATTTGGTGCAGAGATGGGATCCTACAACACAAATGAAGGCAAGAGAAAGTAAAATCAGAGTTAACAGTAGTGCAACTTTTCTGCATGTCTTATAAATATTTTTGTGTTTCTACAGATGCAGAACATAATGGGAGAAAAATTGAAATATTGTGGCCTTTTATCTTTTCTCATGACTCTTTAGATTTAACCAGTTTCTCTGCCAAATTTTTTTGTATAATGACCTCTTACTGTCCTGATGACTACTACTAAAATAGTAATTATGCATACATTACTTCAAATTTCTGCTGCTTTGAGCTATGTTCAGTTTGGAATTGGCTATGTATGGGCCATGGTTTTTGAAGTAATTTAAAATATGTCCAAAGTATAAACAGTGTCTGCTCGTGCTATAAGTATAGATCAACTGAGAAAGTTTAGTAGTAATTTTTAACCAGTGAGCCATAGATGTGTGAGGACATAGATTATTGCAAGCCATCAGAAAATTATGTGTACATAAAAAATTATAATCTTTTCATGCATGCATGTTTATTACTGTTTTTATAATACACACAGCTTGAAATAAATAAAACACAAGTTAATTCAAATTCTTCTGAATTGTTATTGGCTTTTTGTTATTATGTGCTTCTTTAGATTGAAAATGCTGATGTACAGCGTGGAGTGTGAGAAGTTTCTTGACAGTGACGTAGGGTACCTTGTACTAAAAAATGTGGAAAGAAACAAGTGGTATGCTGTGTGTACACATACACACACACACACACACACACACACACACACACACACACTATAAAGCTGTTGACATTATGACAAACAATGAAATGACAAAATATTTTTTCCTACTAATTTAAAAAATCTCTCTCTCGCTCTCTCTCTCTCTCTGTCTCTCTCTCTCTCTATATATATATATTTATGTTTTATACACACAGACACTCAAAGTGTTACTTATAAAACAACCCAAATACTTAATTACACATCTTTTTACTAGTAACTGTTAAAGGTACTAAAAAAGACAATATATTTTCTCCATCCTTAAGCATTTTATAACATACTAGAAGAAAAAATGTGTAGGACTAAATAAAAGATTATAAGTATGGTATAAGAGTTCAAGAGGTGAGAGTCTTTACTGACTCTCCACATTTGAGGTCAGACTCAAAGTAGGCAGAGAAGGGCAGAAAAAGATGAATGGTGGCAGTATGAGTTCCAACACAAAAGTTAGAGACAATTCAGGGAATGACAAGCTACGTACGTGACCTGAGAATATAGCCTAAAATGGGGCAATAAAAGTTTATGAGCACACAAATATTCCCAAATGATTTTTGACAAAAATGCAAAAGAAATTTGATGGAAGAGGAACTGATTTTTCAACAAACAGTACTGAAATAATTGCTATCCATGGTGGGGTGGAGAGTGTTTGAGAATCTTGACCTATACCTCACACTTTATTGAAAAATTAGCTCAAAGTGGATAATATACTTAAATATAAAGCGTAAAACTATACAACTTTTAGAAAAAATATAGAAAAAAAATTTGAGACTTAGTGCTAGTCAAAGAGTATCTTTGTTTTGACACCAAAGGTATCATCCATAAAAGAAAAATTTGATAATTTGACCTTATGAAAATTAACTTAACTAAATTTACTCTGTGAAAGACCCAATGAAGAGATTGAAAAGACAAGCTGAAGACTAGGAGAAAATATTTGAAAATCATATATTTGACTATATAAGGAACTCTCAAAACTCAGCAGTAAAAATGCAAACTAGCTAATTAGAAAGTGACCAAAGACATGAAGACATATTTCACCAAAGATCATATGCAGGTGATAATTAAGTCCATAAAAAGAAGTTTAGCATCCATTAGTCATTGGGTAAATGCAAATTAGAACCACAATGAGATATCACTCTATACATATCAAAAGAACTAAAATTTAAAAAATAGTAATATAATAATGCTAAATTCTGGAAAGGATGCGGAGAAACTGAATCACTCATACATTGCTGGAAAGTGTATAAGACAGTGCAGTTTCCCTGAAAAAGAATATGGCAATTCTCTGTAAAACCAAATGTGTATATGTAACTACCATATATTCTAGCAATTACATTCCTGGATTTCATCCTAGAAAATTACAATTTATGCCTACACAAAGACCTATACGTCAGTGTTCATAGCAGCTTTATCTCTTATAGCCCCAAGCTGAAACAACCCAGATGTTCTTTAGTAGGTAAACAGTTACACAGACTGTGCTCCCTCTATAGGTTTTTGTGTGAGCATAAATTGTAATTTTCTAGGATAAAATCCAGGAATTCTCTCTGTATTATGTCTTTTTTACCTTTCAAAGTTTTTATTTTGATTATATATTAATATAAAATATATATAAGTATATTTGATAATATATATATAAGTATGTGTGTGTGTGTATATATATATATATATATACTTAATTTTAGTTAAGCCAGAAAAGTAATTACAATTTCTCAGTTCAAGGATATTAGAAATCAATTTACAGAGTATTCTCCAAGAAGTATGCTTTAGGTCTTTGAAGGTATCTATTTTCAAACTTAGTAGAGTCAAGAAAAATTAGCAATGAGTATTTTCAAAATGCAATATTTTATATAATCAATCATGTATCTATGCTCTGTAGATTTTATCTTATTTTATGACACATATCACTATGTAGTGGTACACTGAGCACAAAGCAAGAATGCAATAAATAGTTGTTAGTACACTGAAGTAAACTGACAAACATTTGTAATTACACCATTCCTAACAACCAAATCAGCTATTGCTTTTCAGTTTTTTGGTGGCACCATGGGATAGGAAATCATATTCAAATTGGTTAGATCCTTGGAAGAAAAAGTATCTGTTTTTAGAATAGAAGACTGCCCACATGGAACGTACTCTGAGATCGACCACATCCTCAGCTATAAATCAAGCATAAGCAAAGTTCACAAGATTGAAATACTGCCATGCACCTTTTCAGACCACTGTGGAGTAAAAATAAATATTAACACCAACAAAGTTTTCCCCAAACCCACAAAGACATGGACACTAAACAGCATGATGCTAAGCAACTCCTGGGTCAACAATGAAATCAAAACAGAGATCAAAAGATACCTGGAAACAAATGAAAATGAAGAGACATTTTACCAAAATCTCTGGGATGCTATGAAAGCTGTAGTAACAGGGGAATTCATATCCCTACAAACGCACATGAAGAAAATGGAAGGATCACAAATCAACAGCTTAACAAATCACCTTAGGAAGCTAGAAAAGCAAGACCACCAAAACCCTAACTGCAGCAGAAGAATTCAGATCACCAAAATAAAAGCCCAAATCAGGGACATAGAAGACAAAAAGATAATACAAAAAAT
>CAUYQG010002631.1:0-13882 GCA_963574415.1 Tarsius wallacei
ATGGAAGGAGACTGTCAACTCTCTCACTGTCCCCCAATAAAAACTGGAGCACAGAGGAGAGCCATAGTTGTGACAGATTCCAAGACGAACCCCCCCCCATTGCCTAGAGGGGACCAATCGAGGCTCCCAGTGATCCAATAACCACGCCCCCCTGTTCCTGCCAAGCCCTAGAGCTAGGGGGCACCAGGGTAAAGAAAGGGGATGAGGCCTGGGGCGGGGGGCCAGGAGGCCAGGGCAGCTTCTCGGGTGACTCAGCGATGGATTCTGACTTTGGGACAGTTAAATTTAGCCCTCAGGCCCACTGCTTCACACTGGGCTTTTTTTTGGCAGGAGGTGGGGAAGGGGTGGTGAGGAGAGATCAGGAGGGGACACCTCGGAGCCAGAACCATGGGTGACCTGCTGCCCAGAGCCGGGGAGGCAAGCGATGGAGCCAGGCCCTCCCCAGCCACAGGAGACCCCAGAATAGCTCCTTGGCCCTTGGCCGGGCAGCCACATTCCTGCCCAGGCTGGGATTAGAAACAGAAACATTTCGGGGGGTGGAGTGGGAGGCTACGGCTCCCCGCAGCTCCAGTCGGCTGGGAGGGATTTAAGCTTTTCTTTCCAGGGTGGACAGTTCTGCAGAGTGGGAATCATGGCCTCTAGCTGGCTCCAGAGCACATGTGGCCGCCTGGGCCAGCCCCTGGAAGAATGGACTCAGACAGTTCTAATACTTTAAGGGATGCCCGCTTAAGACTTTGAGAAGAGGGCCCTGACTGCCCTCTGCCCTCGAGACGATGGGCTGGGGATGCTCTTCCCAAGGGCTTACTGGCACTGGGTCCCCAGCTGTTTGCCGACCCTCCCCAGGCTCCAGCTTCTCCCGCTGTTTAAAGGAGTGGAAGGCACCGGGTTGGGGAAGGCAGGCTCGTACTCTTCCCTTGGTGGAAGCGGCCCGATTCTAGGGCTACAGCAACGCACACACATGTCCTCCACACACCGCCTCTGAAGGGAACAGAGCCGCTGTGAAAACAGGGAACTTTAGTATAAATAAGAGGTCCTGGGGACAGGGAGGGCCCTGAGGGGCTTTCATAATTTAACACTCTTCAAAAGCACAGACAATAGCAAGGGTGGGTGGGGTGGGGGCCAGGTGAGGAGTGGGCCATCCCCGGTCCTGCCCTCTCAACAGAGGGATACACCACAGAGTTGGGGCTCTTGTGAGCGGGGAGGTTCTCCCCCAGGAGTGACCAGTCACATGCTGGGGACAAGGATGATGTAACACTGTTTCAAAGGAAGGGGTCATTGTACTTGGCAGTAGGTGGGGACAAGGTTGAGGCCACATGGGCCACTACATCCCCTGTGTCTGGGCCAGTCTGGGGAACCCCCAAAATTTGTGCAGGGTGGGGGACCGGAGCAGTCCATCCATCATGGTTAGTCTTGTTAATACGGTGATCCATGAGGTCAGCGGGGAGGGGTATGGCTAGGAGTTGGGGGCACGGGGTGGGGGACCCCAACATCCATGGCTTCACACCACTGTGCCGCTCGGGGAGTTGCCTGGTTGGGAGGAGATGCCCTGGGGAAGATGAGAGGGAGAGATGGGAGTTAGAGACCACCTAAGGCTTCTGCCAGTGCCAGGGGGAGGGAGTCAGCCCAGAGTCCCAATGGCTGCTGCCACCTTGGCCTTGCCCCAGTCCACCCCAGACCCCCCAGACAGAGGCTGTTGCTCTAGGCTGGGGAACTTGCATCTCAGCTAGCTTCCCTGCCTGGCAGTTGGCACTTGGATACAGTAGCCAAAGTCCTCATGGATCCTAGGCAGAAACAATGTGGTAGGAGCAGGGGTGGGAGGAGAGGGAGAAGCTAGGGTCCCCTCCTGGCTTGGGGTGTGATCCTGAGATGCTGGGAAGGGGAAGAACCCAGGGACAGTCCTACCTCTACCACTGACTTGCTGGGTGACCTGGGCCAACTTCCTTCCCCTGTCTGGGCCTCGTTCTCCTCGTCAGTGAACTAGGGGGACATAGAGGGTCTCTTTCAGGACTCAGTTAGACTCCCCCAATCCCAATACCCTCTTCTCTGAGACTGTGCTCTCAAGTTCTAGGGATTCAGGACTCTAAGATTCCAAACCAAGGATCCAAGAAACCAAGTTGTGGCCCTCTGGGATCCTGGACAGCCGAGCCCAGATCCTCAGGAGCTGAGACACCTGAGGCAAGCTCCAACACACAAGATGCCAGGACTTTGCTTCGCCTACTGTGGCCTCCCAAGCCCACAGTCACCCCAGAGGCAGGCACTCTGCCCAGCGCCCATCATAAAGGCTCTAAGAGGTGATGAGTCAGAGGGCAGAGGGGGCAGTGACTCCCCAGTGGTCACACAGGGGGCAGAACTGAAACCCAGGCCTGTGATCCCAGTCAGTGGCTTCAGCAGTAGGCTGGGATCCTGAGTCTCAGACCCAGGCTGGAAGTCGCACCACAGGCTCAATCTTGCCCCTAGCGTTTTGGCCAGAAGTACACAAAAAAGTTTCACCATTTAAAAACCAGATGTTCCACAGACATAAATACAGCTTCAAGTGACAAGTGCTGAGACGAAGCCATGCTGGGCCCATCACTTCCCCTCCCTTCATCGCTTCCTGGGACTCCACTGCTCTAAGCTGTCTCTCACAGTTGCCCTCGAGAAGCCCATCACTCTAAGAGCTCAGAAGTCTCCTTCTGGGACACTAAGATTTCTAGGGCTTCCTCTCATCCCATGGAGCCAGAGGTGTGACAGTGACAAAGCCCTCTCTCTGCTAACTCCTGCCTCGTCCCACTGAGGGTCCCGCCTGGCCTGGGCAGGCTGGTGTGGGGCAACTCACCGCCTTGCCCGGCCGGGCCCAGGTGCAGATGAGGCCCTCTTGGCAGGCGGTGATGATGCAGTCCTCCAGGAAGAGGAGGACCGTGAGCCGCTCCTGGGCGATCTTCTTGCACACAAGGGGCTCCAGCAGCGGCACCTCGTGGATGCGCGGGCACAGTGCCGTGCCCAGCACCTTGGCAGGGTCCAGGCGGCTGCGGGGGGTGGGGCCACTGGGCTTGTCCCCACTGCCGCTGCCCCCACCGCCGCCCCGGCTGATGTTGCCCAGGCTGTGGTAGCGCTTGTGCTCCTTCTCAGCCCCGCGGTCCCGCCGCTCCTGCAGCGTGAGTGTGGCAAAGCGGCCGATGCTGAACGGAGTACCAGGCTCTGCCGCCACGCCTGGGCCACCCGCCTTGCCGCCTCCCGCCGGGTGAGGGAGGCTGTTGGAGCGGGACAGTGAGCGGGGCAGGGGGCCGGGGCCCGATTCGCCACCCCTGGAGCTGCCGGCAGCTGGCGGTGTGGTGCCAGGTGTGCCCGGGAGTGTGCGGGTGCGGGCCAGGGGAGGGTGCGGGTAAAGCACGTCTTCAGTGAGGTCCCACAGGCAGAACTGCGTGTCCTGGCCCGCAGAGCCAAAGCGGTAGGTGATGGAGCCGGCCTTGGGCAGTGGGGAGAGTGGGACGCCCCCAGTCGAGCCTGCACCCGAGGCCTCAGGCTCCTCCTCATCTTCGCCACTCCGCTCCCCGTCACCACTGGCTGCTGACGCCACTTCCTCTGCCCGTGTGGTGTAGGGGTCGAAGGCCACCGCGTTGACCCAGGACTTGTGGCCATGGCCACGGGCCACCACACGGCCCTCAGCGAAGGACCACACGGTGACCAGGTCATCTTCACCGCCCGTCACCACGTAGCGGCCATCGGGGCTCCAGCATACACAGAGCAGGCCCCCAAAGTAGCTCTTCATGAGCCCACGCAGGAGCATGGAGTCGAAGTGGAAGACGCGCAGGCAGCCATCCTGGCTGACGCAGGCCAGGTGCCGTCCGTCCGGCGAGAAGGCGAACTCGTTGAGGGGCCCCTCCCCCACTGCCCACTTGGCCAGCGGGTTGCGGGGCGCCTTGCTCTTGGCAGCATAGACGGAGAAGCCTTCGCCCTGCTTCAGCAGGCTGTACTGGGGTGGGGCTGAGGCGCAGGGGTGGCTGACGTTGTACAGGTACAGGTGGCCGCTGGCGTGCGACGCCAGGAACAGGCTTTCCGACTCAGGCAGCCACTTAAGATACGTCACCTTGGTCTTGTCGATCAGCCGCTGCCAGGGGAGACAGGCTGGGGTTGGGAGAAAGCGCTAAAGCCTGGGCAGACCTCCTCCCATCCTGGTCCCCCAGGAAGGCCTTCCGACAGGGCCCTGCTCACACAGCCTGTGCCATGCCGGTCTGGAGCCTCCTCAGACAGAAGCTCCCACACTGAGGGGGACAGATGAGTACCAGCTCAGGGGGTGGCAGGGGAACAAGGGCTGCCGGCAAGGTGGCCACAGGGAGCTCCATGGAGCCTCTACGTCCCATCTTCGGCGAGGGGACAGTCCTGCCTGCTGTGAACTGCTGCTCTAACTCTCTCCACAGCCTTCCAGACTCACCACAAGCCGACCCCTCTGTGATTTCTCACAACTCATCCATCAGTCCTTCTCCCTCAATAACTGCTCTGATCATGTGGTCCTTTGCTGTCCTGCTTTGGGGACGTCTGTCCTAGCTGTCCCCTCTACTCAGAATGTCCTCTACTCAACTCCTTCAAGACTGTCAGCATCACCTCCTTGTGAGGCCCTTCCTGACCACCCTTATTAAACCACTGAGACTCCCTCAGCCCCCTTCCCTGCTGACATGCAGCGCAAATGAACTTGATTCCCGTCACCCCCATCTCCCCAGCTAGACTGAGAGCTAGCTCTGCAAGGGTGGGGCCTCCTGTCTGCTAAGCTTCCTAGTGCTTGCAACAGTGCCTGGCACAGAAGGGGTGCTCAGTGACTATTTTGTGAATGGATGAGCTGATGAATTTTTAATCCATTCACTGTTCCACTCACTCCCTTCAGCCATTCGCTCATTCTGAGAATATTTATGGAACACTTCCTCTGGACCAGAGAGAATGAGAGGCAGGCCAAGAGCAGTCCCTGCCGGTGGATAAGGTCGTTTGCTGGCATTTCCTTGTGTGCCAAGTTGGCCCTGGACTGAGCAGTCTCCATGAATGTTTTTTACAACAGCAGTCTGGTGAGGCAGGAATGAGAATCCCATTTTGCAGGGGAGCAAAGTGAGGCTCAGAGAACAGTCACCTTCCCAAAGTCACATGGTAAGTAATGGTGCAGCAGGGATTTGAATCCAAAACCCACAGAGCCCCGAATTCAGAGCAAGGGCATCAAATAAGGTCCAATCAGTTACTAGCCTCAGTTCTCTAATCTGGAAAATGGGCACCACAATTGCTTACCTATTGGTTGATGAAAACTCAAGGAGTCATGTGTTCAGCACAGGGCTAACACAGCATAGGGCCTGGGCACAGTAAGCACGGCCGCATTATCACCCGCTGCCTGTCACCCCATTCCTCCTCATCCTGCCCCTCTCAGGCCTACACAGCTCCCCTGGCAGCTGCAGCCCAGTGACAAATAGTGTGTAGGGGGGAAGGGGGAGCAGTTCTGGGTTTTGGGGGCCACAATCACCTCCTCATTGAATAGCTTGCTGGTGTCCTTCTTGATGAGATCCAGGTATTGCACCTGGCCAGCTGAGAAGCCCACCAGCAGGGAGATGGTCTCCGTGGCAGCAGTGAACTGGTTGAAGTCGTGGCAAGTGGGCTGGGTGCCCTTGTAGATCCGCTTGTCAATTGGCTTGTTGAGGTCAATGGACTTGAGTGGTGGGAGAAAAGGAGTTAATGGTCTATGCCACTGAGAGGAAGGAAGAGGGTTTGAGGTTGGGGTAAACCACTAAGAGGAAACAGGGTTAAATCCCAGAGAGAAGTGGGTAGGTAGATCGGTGGGTGGAGAGAGGGGGGCAACCACAGACCGGAAGAGAACCCAAATCACAGACAGAGCAGGGGGAAAAAAACTGAAAGACGGTAAGGACTGCCCTCCAGGCCACA
Source organism: Tarsius wallacei (assembly GCA_963574415.1). Lineage (NCBI taxonomy): Eukaryota > Metazoa > Chordata > Mammalia > Primates > Tarsiidae > Tarsius > Tarsius wallacei. The sequence continues at coordinate 5,893 of CAUYQG010002631.1, forward strand.
GTGCCTCCCCAAAATCAGACCCCCAACCTGACACCCTTGCCCACAGCAGCAGGGGTCAGGTTCCGCATAGTCCTTGAGCTCTGATTCCTTTCCGGTCCCCTTCCTTAACCTCAGCAATTCCCTTGGGACCTAGCCCCATAATATTTCAAGACCCCAAAACCTCGGAGTCACCCAAATCCCCAGGACTCTAAAATCCAAAATTCCAGGCTTTCCTTCACTTTGGAATCCCTAAACCTCAGGACCCATCCTCACAGATTAGGGATCCATCAAACCGCATGGTCCCCCACGTTTTAGATACATTCATCACCTCTGGGCTCTTGGGATCCCCATCCACTTCCAGGGACCACCATGAACTCCAGGTGTCACATCCCTCTGGTACCTACACATCACTTGAGGGATGCCTGTCACACCTGAGGAGTTCTCGGACCAGCCTCTGATTCCCTTCAGATCTCCCATCAGCTTAGAGATTTCACTTCCTCCAGGACCCTCAGGACCTCAGACTCCCATTTCCTCTAGGATCCCACTCAGCTTCTGGATCCCATTAACCTCTGAGACCCCATCACTTCCAGTTCCCCTCGTTTCTGGGTTTCAAGTCTCAAGAACCCCCTCCAACACCTCCAGACTGTAATACTTCTGGGTTCGCCATCACCTCGGGTTTGCCCCATCACCTGCGGAATGCTTGCCACCCCAAAACCTGGGGGAATCCCGCATCATCTCAGACGCTCCATCGTGCCCAGAATACTGGCCACCCCAGAACCCCTACGCATAACTGGGGGGGAGGGGATTCCCCCGTTATCTCCAAGATAGATACCCAGCATCCCGGGGGCCTCCCATCACCTTTCAGGATCCTGCTTTACCTCCAAGAATCATGCCCCCCCGCGCTGTCCACCGCATCTAGGACGCCCACCCCAGGGCCCCACGTCAATTCGGGGACCCCCCTATCACTTCTCCGGGACCCCTGTCCTCTCAGCGCCCAGGGCCCCACGATGCAGGCCGCTCACCCGCTGGCTCCCGCGGCGGCAGCAGCCCGGGTAGAAATAGAGCTCGCGGCCCAAGTTGAAGCAGACGCGGTCTCCCCCCGCGCCCAGCCCCGCGGGCGTGGCGGGCGGCTCCCCGGCCCCGGCGCCGTCGGGCTCCCCGAGGCGCACGAGGCTGAGGCGCACGGCGGGCAGCGCGGGCCCGGGCCCGGGGCCTGCGGGCGGCGGGGAGGACGCGGGGCCCGCGGCGCCGGGGCCGGAGGCAGAGGCTGGGCCGGGCGGGGGCTGCGGCGGCTGGGGCGGCGCCGGGGTCTGGGCGGAAGCCGGGCCCGACCTGCGAGCGGCGCCGTCGCCGGGGAGCAGCTTGTAGAAGCCCTCGCGGGTGCGGAACTGCGACTTGATCTCCGCGCAGTCCCCCATGGCGGCGCCGGGGCCCGAGCCGCCCTCTGCGCCGCCCGCCGCCATCTTGGGCGCCCCCCGGGCCCCGCCGCCGCCGGACCGCCGCCAGCCGCCGGGCCCCTGCCGGAAGCCGCGGGCCCGCACCGGAAAAGACGGGGCCGTCGCCGGTTCGACGCTTCTCCGATTGGCACCCGGGTCCGGAGGCGGGACGAGCCCCTGCCGTCGCTCGGGTAACGGTTCTGGGGCTGTGGGCGGGGCGAAGAGGTGGGCGCGGCCTTTGTGCCTGTGACCGACTTGTGGTTGGCTGCCGGGGCGTGGCCCGCCGTGTGAGGGGGCGTGGCCAGTGAGAAAGCGCAAGGCCCTAGCAACCGCACCCTGGGAACCGTTTGCCTAGCAACGGAGGGACTCGTAAGAGAAGGAAGGCCTCATCCATATGCCAGCCTTCCCATGACGTCACAGCTGACCCTAGGTGACCCTGGAATCTTCTTAGACTCCCAATATACACCCTCCTGACCTCCAGTGTTTCCCAGTGACATCTTTAAGTCCTCACTACCACAGCATCTCCAACCATGCTTCTCCAACCTTGACGAACTACAAAATCTCTGCTGACCCCAGTGTCACCACAATACTCTAAGGACTTCGTCTGACCCACTAGTGATTAATGCCAACCTCAAACATCCTCCTTATTTTCCACCAGCCTCGGATATATGTCTCCACGCCTTTACTGTCGTCAACAACTTCATTCATCCTCCAAAACCTACCTCTGATTCCAAAACTCCATCGATCCCTGCAATTTCCCCAGTAGAAATGATCCACTAGTAACTCAAAGTCTCCTCCTGACCCAACAACCCCCACTGAGAGCCAGAGCCCCTCACTTCCGCTGAAGCCACCCCACCCCCATCACAGATCTTCCTAGATCACTTATTCAACGGATTCCCAGACTTCTCCCTAGAATGTCCCAGAGGCATCTCACACTCAACAAACCTTACAATGAACTTGACATCTCACTCCAAATCCTTCTCCTCTCCTGCATCCCCACCTTAGGGCTAGCCCTGCCATCCACTCAGTCAACCAGACCACAGACCTGGGTGTCTTCCTAGGTTTGTATCATTTCTCTTCACCTCCTGCCCCACTCCCAGTCCCCGAGTCTTTTGCCTTCACTGCCTCTTTCCCTGTCCCTTTCTCTCCACAGCCTTGGCCCAATCTCCTCTTGTACCTGAGCACCCCCTGCATCAGTCTTGCTTCTGGTCTCTTTCTCAAGCTCAAAACCCATCTGTGGCTCCCTAGTGTTCTTAGGGCAATCTGGGCAGAATTAATTCCTGTTTGATCGAGCCCCTTTTTTTTTTTTTTTTTTTTTTTAGTAGGAGTCTCACTCTGTTGCCCAGGCTGGAGTGCACACTCATGGCCACCGTAGCCTCAACCTGCTGGGATCAGGCAATCCTTCCACCTCAGCCTTCCAAGTAGTTGGAACCACAGGCCCATGCTACCACACTCAAAGTTTTGTTTTTGTTTGTTTGTTTTGTTTTGTTTTACATATTGTAGAGAGATGAGGTCTTGCCAAGTTGCCCAGGCTGGTCTCCAACCCCTGGGCTCAGGCAATCCTCTCGCCTCTGCCTCCCAAAATGCTGGGATGACAGGTGTGAGCCACTGCGCCCAGCACAGCCCCTCTTTTTTCTTTCTTTCTTTCTGTTTTTTTTTTTTGAGAAAGCAGAATTTATTGAGGACAGAAAAGCTCCCACATTGGGAGGGGACCAAAGGGGGCTGCCCTGTAGCCCCTCTTTTTAATCTCATCTCTCTCACCACTAACAACTCACACTGTATGCCACCTAAAAGAGGTTGGAGAAAAAGCTAACACATCATGCTCTCTCTTGCCCTTGGGTCTTTGCACACGTTGTTCCCTATGCTTGGAATGTCCTTCCCCATTCTTTTCTTGACCCTTTAAGAGTTGGCTCAGAAGCTCTGGCAATCCTCTGGAATCCCCCATCTGGGTTGTTATTGTGTGGAGATGAGTCTCTCTGCCCTATAGTGTTGTCAGCCACAGGAAGGCAGAGCTGGGGCTGCTTGGTCACCTGTGTGTCTACAGCACAGGGCTGGGCTGACAGGAGGCACTGCAATCAATATTCAATGGCTAGATGGGCCGGGCATGGTGGCTCACACCTGTAATTCCAGCACTTTGGGAGACCGAGGCAAGAGGATTACCTGAGCCCAGGAGTTCAAGACCAGCCTGTACAACATAGCAAGACCTCGTCTCTATGATAAATGAAAAACATTAGCCAGGAGTGGTGGCACGTGCTTGTAATCCCAGCTGCCTGGAAAGCTGAGTTGGAAGGATCACCTGAGCCCAGGAGGTCGAGGCTGTGGTGAGCCATGGTCGTGCCACTGCACTCCTGGGCAACAGAGTGAGACACTGACGCAAAAAAAAAAAAAAAAAAAAGGTTCAGTGGCCAGATGAATGAATTAATAAAACAGATGGGACCAGGTGTGGTGGCTTCCGCCTGTAATCCCAGCACTTTGGGAAGCAGAGGCGAGAGGACTGCCAGAGTTCAGGGATTTGAGACCAGCCAGGGAAACTTAGTGAAACCTCATCTCTACAATAAATCAAAAAGCTAGCTGGGTGTGGTGGCTCATGCCTGTGGTTTCAGCTACTTGGAAGACTGAGGTAGAAGGATTGCCTGAGCTCAACAGGTCGAGGCTGCGGTGAGCCATGATTGTGCCACTGCGCTCCAGCCTGGGCGACAGAGTGAGACTCCGACTCAAAAAAAAAAAAAACAGATGGGAAAGACTCTGCCAGGCAATGTCTGTGCCCCCACAGGGCCCACCATCCCTGGCTTGAAGTCCATGTCAACAAGTGTGGTGAACAAAGGAATGACCGACTAGGCCTGTATGCCACAGGGAAAGTTTATTCGGAGCAATTGCCTTGCTCTTCTACCCCTGCCGCCCAGGGGCAGGAGGCAAACCGACAGTGAAAATACAACCCACACTAACTAAGTATAAGGGGGAAACTATCTACCTGCTTGGGGAAAGTGGCCATAGGGTGGGCCTCAGTCTTCTGGCTCCTCGTCCTCGTCTTCCTCCTCGTCCTCCTCCTCCTCCTCTGCCGTGGCCAGGGCCTGCTCCTGGGCAGCCTTGAGGGCCTGCTCCTCCTCCACCGTGGGGTCGCTCATCTCTATGATCTCAGGGCCACTGGGGTACTCCTGCTGAATGGGGGCTGGCAGGGCCGGGTTGAAGTTCTCAGGGCTGTACTTGAGGCCCCAGCCGATGTAGAGGTTCTCAAACTTTCTGGAGGGGCAAGGAGGTATGGAGACATTCTCCCTCAAAGGCCCCCATCTGGCCTTTTTTTTTTTTTTTTGGTTTTTATTTTTTTATTATAAAGATATGGGGTACAATTCAGAGTTAGGTATACAAATGTTCATTATGCAGGTATCCTTGTTGATGAGGTGTGCCCCTCCCTCCCCTGGCAGTTTCCCTCAACTGCTAATCTCACCCCCCACCCTGGTTTGCTTTTTTGATTTGGGGTCTCACTCTGTTGTCCTGGCTGGAGTGCATGGCAAGATCACAGCCTCGACCTCCTGGGCTCAGGGGATCCTTCCACCTCAGCCTCCCAAGTAGCTGGGGACTACAGGTGCACACCACCATGCCCAGCTAGTTTTTTTTTTTTTCTCACAGAGATGAGGTCTCCCTATGTTTCCCAGGCTGGTCTCGAACTTCTGGGCTCAAAGGATCCTACTTCTTCAGCCTCCCAAAGTCCTAGGGTTTAAGGCATGAGCCACTGTGCCTGACCCGCCAGTCTGAGCTTTCTTTAAGGGTGGGACTCAGTATGTGCGTAGCATGATTGGAACGGTGTGTAGTAGGGTGAATGGTGCCCACCAGGTTTCTCTGTTCATTTGTTTGTTCTATAAAGATTTACTGAACACCTACTCTGTGCCAGGGCATGTTCTATAAAAATTTACTGAGCACCTACTCTGTGCCAGGGCGTGCCAACCAAAAGCACGAGTGGTGACTGGGCACTTGAAATATGGGTTGTGTAACTGAATATTCAATTTTATTTAACTTTCTAAATGCCCTTGTGATTTTTTTCTTTGATGCATTGGTTATTTACTGTTTCCTTTACACATAGTTGTGATTTTCCCAGGTTTCCTTCTGTTATAAATTTTTAATTTCTCTCCAGTGTGATCAGAGAACATACTTTGTATGTTTTGATCCCTTTAAATGTATTGAGACTTGTCTAGCTCAGCATATGTTCTTTTTTTTTTTGAGTTGGAGTCTCACTCTGTCGCCCAGGCTGGAGTGCAGTGGCCACTCCTGGCCACCGCAGCCTCAACCTGCTGGGCTCTGGCGATCCTTCCGCCTCAGCCTTCCAAGGAGCTGGAACTACAGGTGTGCGCTACCATGCCCAGCTAATTTTTTGATTTATTATAGAGATGAGGTCTCACCAAGTTGCCCAGGTGGGTCTCGAACCCGCGGGCTCAGGCAATTCACTCACCTCAGCCTCCCAAGGTGCGGGATTACAGGCTGAGCCACCAAGCCCGGCTAGCATATGTTCTATGCTGGAGAATGTTCCATGTGCACGTAAGAATGTGCTACTGTGGGTGGAGTGAATTTTATTTAATTTCAATCTAAATAATAAAACTAATATTCAGTTCAGTTATTGGAAAACTTCCAAGTATGTCTGGAACAACTTGGGTACATAAAGCCATTTTTTCAACTGTAAACGTTATAAAGTCTGAATACAGGTCAAATGTTTCTAATGAAACTTATCATCCAAATTGAGATGTAATTTAAATGTAAAATACACACCATGTATTTTATGTTGGACATAAATAAAATGGTCTAAGGCCAGGTGTGGTGGCTCATGCCTATAATACCAAGGAAGGCCAAGATGAGATAGCTTAAGCACAGGAGTTCAAGATCTGGGCAACATAGCAAGACCTTGTCTCTATGAAAAAAAGAAAAAATTATCTAGGTGTGGTAGTGCATGCCTGTAGTTCCAGTCATTCAGGAGGCTGAGGTGGAAGGATCACCGAGCCCAGAGGTCAAGGCTGTGGTGAGCCATGATCATGTCACTGCCCTCCAGTCTGGGTGACAGAGTGAGACTCTGACTTAAAAAGAAGAAGTCTGTAGATGCTGAGGACACAGCAGCAAATTAGACAAAAATCCCTGGAGTGGTGCCTACATCCTGGTAGGAGAAGATTGATAATAAGCAAGAAGGGTCTAACCCCACCAATTTGGCCTCACTGCGGAATTTTAACTAGAGAAGGAAAGAGAAGTAAATGAGAGGGACAAAGGGAGTCTAAGAGATAGGATGGGGAGAGACAGAGACAGGTAGAGAGACGGAGAGAAGCAGGGAGAGAGAGCAAGCCAGACAAGGATGCAGGGCTAGCCATGGAGGGGCAGTTTTTGTTTTTGTTTTGAGTCAGGATCTCACTCTGTTGCCCAGGCTGGAATGTGGTGGCATGGTCATGGCTTACCCCAGCCTCAGCCTCCCGGGCTCAGGCGATCCTTCGGCCTCAGCCTCCTGAGTAGGTGGGACTACAGGTGCGTGCCACCACATCAAGCTTAATTTTTTATTTTTTGTAGAGATGAGGTAACAATGTTTCCCAGGCTGGTCTTGAACTCCTGGTCTCAAACAATCCTCCCGCCTTGGCCTCCAGAGTGCTGGGATTACAGGCATGACCCACCACCATGCCAGCCTACAGTTATGTTTTGACCTTCTCTTTACATTCTTTTTTTGAGTTGGAGTCTCACTCTGTTGCCCAGGCTGGAGTGCAGTGGCATGCTCATGGCCACCCCAGCGTTGACCTCTTGGGCTGCAGCAATCCTTCCGCCTCAGCCTTCCAAATAGCCAGAACTCCAGGTGCGCACTACCACGCCTGGTTAATTTTTGATTTATTGTAGAGACAAGGTCTCACCAAGTTGCCCGGGCTGGTCTCGAACTCGTGGGCTCAAGCAGCCCACTCACCTCAACCTCCCAAAGTGCTGGGATTACAGGCTGAGCCACCAAGCCCGACCTACATTCTTTCTTTAACCTAGAGAATCTTTTTCCTCTAGGCCTTCCTCAGAGCCTTCAAATGCACAGCCTCCCATCTCCTACCTGCCCTGGCTCATGAAACCCTTGAAATTAGCAGCCTCAGCAACATTGGAGAGTATGTTTGAAATGCAGAGTCTCACTGGGTGCGGTGGCTCAAGCCTGTAATCCCAGCACTTTGGGAGGCTGAGGCAAGAGGATTGCCTGAGTCCATGGGTTCAAGACCAGTCTGGGCAACTTGGTGAGTCCTTGTCTCTACAATAAATTAAAAAATTAGCCAGGGGCGTGGTGGCGCATGCCTATAGTTCCAGCTGCTTGGAAGGTTGAGATGGAGGGATCACCTGAGCCCAGCAGGCCTAGGCTACGGTGGCTGTGAGCTTACCACTGCACTCTAGCCTGGGCAACAGAGCGAGACTCCTATTCAAAAAAGAAAAACAAAACTATATTTTCCAATCTGTAAAAAAAAATACTTTTATAAAAAAAGCAAATTGTGGGGGGGGTGGTTGAGTGTTTGGTGGATGGACGGGTGGTTGGTGGGTGGATGGTTGGGCTGTTGGGGGGGGTGGTTGGATGGAGAGGTGGGGATTGA
>CAUYQG010002633.1:0-16979 GCA_963574415.1 Tarsius wallacei
GCACGCGCCTGTGGTTCCAGCCACTTGGAAGGCTGAGGCGGAAGGATCGCCGGAGCCCAGCAGGTCGAGGCTGCGGTGGCCGGGAGCGGCCACTGCACTCCAGTCTGGGCGACAGAGTGAGACCCCAACTCAAAAAAAAAAGAACAAGCACTACTATTTATTAAACAGAGGTGAACTGTGCCAAAAGGAAAGTAATGTTTTTCAATGAAACTCTTGTTTGCTAACTGGCATCACAATAATATAAGAACATCTTCTGTTGCATAAGAAAAAAAAAAAGAAACTCTTGTTTGCGTTTTACTTTATAAAAATAATATAAGTAAGATTCTTGGTGTTGGTGATGCAAGCATAAAATATTGAAGTTCTGCGTTTGGAACCAGCTGCCCTCTACTGGACAGTGGAAGATTTGATTTGAAATTATACTCTATTTCTCCTTTTGACATACAAACTGAGGTTCATTATTTCTCTCCCAGAAAGACAACTGTATTTTGTGTTTCACCTCTGGGTGGGGTGAAAGAGAGTATATAGATACTTTCAGAGCATCTCTAAGATTTAAGGAAAGGGGTAGCCACAGCTTAATGGGTGGATTAGGATGGTACAGGGTGCAGGCAGTTGTTGCCTTTCTGTTCTTCCACCTAAGAATGAAGTAAGTAGGGGCTGGAATTAACAATTCTTCATGGCATAGAATACTTACTAACAATTGAACTTTGCAGAGCCTTGCGAGGTTACTGTTATGGTGTTTTCAAAGACATTTTTTTAAGCTCAGTCTGGGGAGTTTCTTAGAATTTTGTTTTTTGAAAGTTCCAGTCCATTATTCCAGGATTTTAACTTCATTCCTTTGCACAGCAAGTGGCTCTGTCTTGGTATGAGACACAGGCATCCCACACAAGCTTATTAGATACAAGCTGATATTCAAAGAGTCCTTGAGAAAGAAACATGAAAAATCTGCAGATATTAAAAAAAAATTTGAGGATAAATTCTAGCATCTAACAGCAAGATGACTGAAAGGGGTGATATCACTGCTTTGAGTTTGAACTGATGTAGTTTTAAGGCAGTTTGAATGTGTGAGCTATTGCCTATCACTGAACTTAAATGCTTCCTACCCTACCAAAAGAAAGAAAGCTGGTGTCACTCAAGACACTTTAGTCCATGACTATAATGCCTACCCATCCCTACTCACAAACAGTAGACATGGCTTAAAGTGAAATAACAAAACACAAAGAAAGAAAAGTGCTCTTTTTAAATAGAGACAGACATGAATGTAGAGACAAAGATTCTCTTACTTTGATAGAGAGCGAGGTGCTCATATCAGCCCACCAAACAGATTCTGAGTTATATATATATATATAATGAGGGAGAATCTATGAAGGCTGTAGAAATAAGGGAAGAATAAATGGGCTGGATACCACCAGATGCCCCCATTTCCAGCACCTTTCTCTGTACTCAGCAGCTCAGCCTTCCTCTGCCCTGGTGCTGCCAAACCTGGGCTGTCACTCATCTTCATTTTGCATTTTGGCTGTCTTATCTTTCAAGATCCTGCTGTGACAAGTGGAATTGAACAGGGCTAGCAGGGATATCCTGGCACGATGAGAGGGCCTTCCTGGGAGTACAGTAAAGATCAGTTCATGCTGTCTTTTCAAAAGGGCAGCCTGGCTGCAGAGCATCTCGGCCAAGAGAAGAATGAGCTCTTCTGTCCCTGGCAACTTCTGTTTCTGTGCAAAGCCCAAAATCAAGCTTTATTTCTGATGTCCAAGAACCTGGAGGAGACTTTTAGTCTGGGAGTTTTTTATTTTTTAATTGTATACCTATGTAACTCCCACCCCCACTCACCTCTCCCCACCCCCCACCCCCACAAAAATAAAAAGGAAGAAAGAAAAAGAGAAGTGGTCTTGGCTAGAAACAAAAAAACTACCATGCAAAGACTGAATCTGAGTCTGATGACTTGGCTTGAATTCCACATCTTGTTTTCTTTAAAACTGGTATTAAAATGGACAACTGCTTGGAGACCCTCTCAGCTTTTCTCTGAAAAAGTTCAAGGTCCTTTTTATTTCCTTTTGCTCTTCTGGTTTAGCTTTTAAATTTTGTAGGAAAATAAGAAGAAGCAGTGTGGTCATTGTTATGATATGTGATAGGAGCTGAATGAATCAAGAAACATGATAACTTCCTCCTGCTTTCATTTTGGCGATGCCAAAGATTGGTTAAGTGTGTGGCTCCTGGAGGCAGTCAGCCTCCACTGAAATCTCAGCCTCAATAACCTTAGTGTATGAGTTTGAGGATGTCTTTTTTATGCAGTGGAAAAGATAACATTGATGAGGGCTATGGTAAACATTAAATTGAATAACACATATCCTTGAGTACTAACTATACATTAGTCATTGAGATTTTGTCTGTCATAAGGTTTTGCCTTTCCAAATTCAAAATTCTTTGGTTACATATCCAAAGGATAATATTCTAATGTGCCTTTTGCAGAAAAACTCAAAGTGCAATTGCAAATGAGGATAATTATCCTTTTCCAATATTTTTTCCATGGAACATGGTAGTTTCAGGGAACCTTTGCTACAAAGGGGCAGTTGGTCATATTTTAGGCAGGTATGAACTAGTGGGGCCATTTTCAGAGAAAGTGAAATCCAGAGGGGTTTAAACCATTTGTTCCGAGTTGCATAGTAAGTAGGCTTTGTTTTGTTTTAGAACCAGTAGTAGGAGCCTGAGCTCCTTATTCAAACTAGAAAATAAAGAAAGTACTAATTCTCCTGCCTCTTCTCTGACGTATGCACAAAGCCACACAGCTTTGGGTACCACTCTTTCTTTATCTCTAAATTCTGGTATTAACTCATATTCTGTTAGCTCATTGCATGGGAGTGAGGGCCAGGAATTCACAAACACAAAAGAATGTGCATTTATAGAGATTAAATTAATATTTAAAAACTGCACTAAAACTATGTAGAGGAAATTTGAAAAAGGGTACAATTAATTCCAACTGGACAGGCTTTCGAAGGACTTTTTGGAAGAAAAGAGGTTTGAGCTAAATCTTGGAAAATGGGAAGACTTTGGAAAGAAGACTTGGAAAATGTTCTGACATTGCAAACTAATAGAGAAAGAAATAGAGAAAGAAATAGAGAAAGAAATAGAGAAAGAAATAAAGAAAGAAATAAAGAAAGAAAGAAATAAAGAAATAGAGAAAGAAAGCATTGCAGATGACAAAGGAGATTGTGGCAGTTAGGCATCACTGTGTGTATTCTCCAAGGGATCTTACCCAAGAAACTGTGTTTTGACCCAGCAGTAGTTGGAGCTCAACTGCCAGTGTATTACTGGCAGAGTTGGAGAAGGAGTCTGCATGGGAAGAGGCTTTTGTTACAAACTGCACTGCCGGGTGGAAAGCAATTACTGGCCAGGCAGGTTGCTGTGAATATCACTACCTTTGCAGAAAGTTTCCAGGGAGCCTTAATGACTCTGAGTGGTCAGGACCTTTGTTTTGCATCTCAGTGAAAACCTGTAAAAACTACAACTAGAAATCACCAGCCAAGAGAAATCACTTCTCTTGCATGGATCTGCAAACTCAACATCTGAGCTCAAAAAGGAGGGGCTGGCAAGAAGGCCTTGAGGCTCATAGAGAAGAGATGTAATCCAGAATGTCAGTGCTTAGTCAATGAAACCATTTATTTTTTACATAGAAGTTTGAAGTTTCAAAAGAGATTATCATTCAGTGCTGTTATTCGGTCTGTATCTAGACACAAACATTTGGAGGCTAAAGTTCTTTATCTGCAGTCCTTGCAAACTTCTGACTGATAGAATCCCTTCTGAGCCGGGCTCGGTGGCTCGGTGGCTCAGCCTGTAATCCCGCGCCTTGGGAGGCTGAGGTGAGTGGATTGCCTGAGCCCGCGGGTTCGAGACCCGCCTGGGCAGGCGAGACCTCATCTCTACAATAAATCAAAAAAATTAGCCAGGCGTGGTAGCGCGCGCCTGTAATTCCAGCTACTTGGAAGGCTGAGGCGGAAGGATCGCCAGAGGCAGGTCGAGGCTGTGGTGGCCGGAAGTGGCCACTGCACTCCAGTCTGGGAGACGGTGTGTGACGCCAAATCAAAAAAAAAAAAAAAAAAAGAATCCCTTCTGACTGATAGAATCCCTCTCTTTGGGCTTCTATCCTTTCTTCTTTCCTTCATTCTTCAAGACATATTGTTCTATTAGTAGAAAACCTTTGATAGTGTCATTGGCCTAAGTAATGTAAGCTAAGTAGTTACAAGAATTAACCAAAAGAGAAAAAAAAAAACTGAAAAACTAGTTGGGTTTCCCTGAGTTAATCTCATTGTGCTAAATTATGAAGAGAAGTAGGATGCTGAACATATGTGCTTTTCTCCTATGCCTTTATTGATATTCTGTTCAGGGCTACGGGAATTAAAATAAAGACTCTCAGCTCCACTTATAGCATGATAGTAAGTAAGTAGGGCAGGATGTTGAAAAGAGCCAAGCAATTATGCATTTGTCATGAGTAATAGGAAAGGTGGAGTTTACTTCTTTATTTGAAAGGCTTCCTCTCTCATCAAATCGGCTCTAGCCTCCCAGGACTTTGGATGCTGTCTAATTTGTAGTTTTAGTATTATTCTGAATACTCATGGGTACAGGCTGCTTTATGAAGTATTTTTTTTTTTTAGTCTATTTCCTTTAGATACACACACACACACACACACACACACACACACGCATTTATACATATATGTATGTATCTCTCAAGAAAAGATAATAAATTCATACCCCAAAACCATATGGGTGAGCAAATCAGTTTTCCGATGGCATGAGCTCAGTATTAGAGTTCAAATAGCAAGCCAGTCAACAGGTTGAGTGTCCTTGGGCAACTTGTCTAATCTTTCTGTCATGTGGGAATAAAACACTTAGCATCATAGGATCTTTTTAAAAATGAGTTAAATGGATAGTAACCTTAAGAGCTCATATAAATGACATGGGGTCCTTTTTACTTAACATATTCTAGTTTCTTTGATGTCTACTGTAATCTGCTCTCTTTACTTGACCTTTACTTTGTAAAACTAAGTAGTAATTTGCAGCTGCTGGCTTTCTGCAAGGGGGCCTGAAGGTAATAGACTTCAAGCCTTATAAGATCAGAGGTACCTCTTCAAGGAGTAAGTTAATCCTTTTAAATCTCCCTAGTTAGTTTCTTACCATCCTTATCAGGCTTTCTGTTACTTGTTTGATAATATCCTTTAATCTAACCAATTGATTTGTTATCTCCAAACACCATTTTAGTTTAATTTGCAGCTATGATGTCCATTAGCAAGTGATTAGAGTGAATGAACTTAACTGCTGTATATTGAGATAAAATACCTTTTCAAGTCCTTTGGAAGATTTGGGGAGTGATAAATCTGTAGTGTTCAGGAAGGCTTAAAACCTGGATCCTGAGGTTGATACAAATGGTTTTGGAATTCAACTTCTAATATTTATAGTTTGCACATAATCTTAGGACATCAGTGAAAGGTCATTCTGGAAATACTGAATAACCAGGAGCTAGTTTGCAGAAGTAAACATAAATGAACATCCTTTTTTTAATGCACTTATATCCTATATAATGGATTATCTATATTTATAAACAATTATATTCTTTCTGAGAGCACCTGCTTTAATTCTGAGTACATTTCTGTGCCAAGGGTTGCTGTAATATGTGTTCATTAAGAGATCTATATAGTTCAATATTGCTTGTGGCTGCACCATGCAAGGGAATTTCTTTGCTCTCTCGGTGGATTTTCTAGATAACCAAAGCTTATTTTTACTTTAAAATATTTCAATATTATATTACATTTTCCCTTTCCTTATTAAAGTGTTCTGTATTTGGCATTTCTTTTATTTTATGAATTTTAAATTTGTTATTATTCTTTGTAATGCTTATGTTATATATTTATATAGTCTTTTTAATTTATTGATTGAATTTTTTAAAAATTTTGTTTTGGTTGTCCAATGTTTCTTGCTTCTGTTTATTATGTGGAAGGATTTGTCCGTGGACATATACTTTCTTATTACTACATTTATAACATTTTCATTTTGCTGCTTTTAATAAGGAGTTTTAAAATCTGAATGAGAAATAAATGATCATTTTTGTAGAGACTTAATTAGAAATAATTATATTTTGAGTTGTCCTCTGGATTAAAGTAATAGACTCCAGTAGACCTTTAAAGTAATGCCTTTCATACTAACCTATAGTTAGTACTATAAATTTCCCTACCTTGCTTTTGATTCTTATCTCATAACACCCTCAGATGGTGGTATTTGCTCATCACTTGTTGCCTCATCAACAAAATTGTAACTTGATATACCTAAATTTCTAGGATAGGGCTTTGCTAGAGTGGTATCTATATTTGAAGCTCCATATTGAATCTTCAGAGGAGAGTCACCAGTGTACCTGAAGCAGAGAAATAAAGAGGTACCTTCTCATTTCTGAAAGAGATGAGATGAGGCACGTCTTCCTATGCCTACTTCCATTTCCCCTTTACCTCCAAAGTGGATTGCAGAGCTCACAGAGATGGATCTTGTTTCGATTTATGTGGTATTCCTAGGGTGGGCAAGCACCTTCTGTTGAAAAAAGAACATAATCCAAAGTCACACCCCATTTCCTCACAGGTGACAATAAACAAGGTACTTAATATAGTTTTCACTTTGGGGTAAGGTTGATGGGACTTGAAAGAACAACACAAGATATAGCTGAAGAGGAGAGAGAAATTTTACCACGTTTTGTAATTGCTTTTAAGTCACTCAAGAATATTTGTCAAGGTTTTATGGTCTTGTGCCAAACCCTCAGCTCTGTCTTCAATACACCATGCTCTTTAATTGATTTAACCAGCCTTTATTGATTATCTAGTATGTGTGAGGCAATATTCTATGTGTGGGATAAGATAGGGTACATCTTTCCTATAGTTTCCAATCCATTGGAAAATGAATATTATGTGATATGGTAAATATTTAATTTCTAAGGATTATGTAAAGTAAAAAGCAGGATTCCTTTAAAGTTCATGAGAGGAGTTCCTGGCCCAGAGTTAAGATAGAGAATCCACAGGTTTATGGACTGTTCATGAGGATAACTTAAGAGTTACAGACTGGGGAAATAGAGTTATGCAAGGCTGAGAAGTAAGATCATAAAGGATTCTGTGTACCAGGCTCAGGAGTTTGAATATTATGCAGAAAAAGACAGGAATGCATTGGAAATTTTAAGCAGAAAATGCACATGACCAGATGTCCATTTTGGAAAGTCAGGGAAGGAAAGGAATGAAGGCAGTACAAGTATTTAGGAGCCCAATGCAGCAAACTTTGAAAATGAGAATACAATTCTACTTACCAGGCAACTGACTTTGAGTGAAGGAAATTAGCCAATGAAACCTACTACTTAGTAGAAATACCAGGTCTACATTATCCACCATGAATGAGACCCAAGAAGTACCTGCAATGGAAGCCATGGGATTGGAACAAGGAAGTTGATCAAAGAGTATAAGCATGTTGAGATATGTAAATTTGAAGTTCAAGAAAATCAGGAATAAAGTTAACAATTTTTCATATCAGTGAAGTTCTGGTGTAAAAGGTTAAAAGGCAGGTAGAATCTGCACTCTAGAGAATTTCAAGAATTCCACATTTATACATTGCCACTGAGAGATTCAGAAATGAGCACTCCTTTTCCCATTGATAAAACTATTTACCTAAAGTTTTCCCAAAGACTTCTGTGAAAGGATTTTGTGTTCATAATTTAAACACAAAGTCCTCTGAATTTAAGAATAGTATTAATTGACCTTAAGTTTCAGAAGGATTTCAGGAATGTTTTGCTTTTCTATAACAGAATTTTTTCATTATTTTGGGATGTGTGTGGTTAGCATACCTTCTGTCTATCTCTTGTCCCAGAAGATATACAAGAATCATACAAACTGGATCCATATTATTGACCTAGAAGTTTCTCCTTCTCAAGCAATATTTACAGATGTCTAAATTCCCAAACATAATCCTTTATTTTCTGTTTTGAAAAACAACATTTCATAATATATTTTCCCCAAGAGCACGAGATTAATTATTTCCATATGCAGTTGTTAATTATGTTTCCAAACTGCAGCTGATATGGCAACTGGCCAAACTAGTCCCTAGGCACACTGTCTTCTTTTTGAATATGAAGAAAATTTGTTTGATAAAATAATTATAAAGAGTATTTTTTCCACCTTCTCCCATCAGTTTGTTTAAATTACCTGTGCCTTGCCTAACTGACTTCTTTCTAATAAAACTCTTGAGTTTTGAAATGCCTTCCTTTTTCAGATGCTGTTCCCAGAAATTGGCCCTGTATCCTCCCCAACTTTAACCTGTAAGATAGGCTGATTGTTAAATGGTCTCGTGTCAGTTTTACTCACATGAGTCATCTGTACAGTGGATGTTTGAAGATTTTGATATGAAAAATGCCCTTGAAGAAGTCAACTGTAATAGGAAACTTTCCCCAGCAATTCTCTGCTGCAAGCAGAGATTGGGAGCCAGGGAGAAGGTACACAGTAATCTATCTCATTGAATCCCTTGACTATAACAATTCCGACAGACACTCCATTCAGAACCTCTTTTATCAGTTGTTCATAACTTTCAGAGAATGTTCTACTCTCCCTACATTATTCGCATCAATCAATAAACAATATACAAGCTGGAGAAAGGCCAAGATATGTCATTGAGATAACAAGGTGGCCTAAAGAGCTGATAAATGCTGAGAGGAGATACTGAGCACACCAGTACCCAGAAGAGATTGGAGTCTGACCAACAACCTTCAGCCATGCTATCAAGATAACAGAATCTAATCTCTTAAATGTACAAAGTACTGTGAGAGTGAAAACTAGTGATGGGCATCAAGAAGATTGTGCTTCTGCATGCACCTGTAGGTGAACGACTATTGGATATAAACTAGTCTCTAACAAAAAATAATCTAATAGGTGTGGCCAGGTGCTCCAATTTTACCTACACCCACTATTCCATATTTTCCAAGTATGCATTTCTTTTATAATGCAAAATACTCATTTGTAAAGGCATGGATATTTAGAATAATGTATTGTTATCAGAAATCTGTTTTATCAAGAATACTACCCTCATTCTTCAACTGTGATTTCTATCTATTAATACATTGATTAAGCATCTCCTTTTAAATCTTACTAGCTGGCTATTTTGCTTTAGTGAGCAGAGATCTGGATCCAAAGTCTGTGTTCTAGGTTGGTGTCAGCATATGTTCCAGACTGTGAGAATATCACATGTGATCAGGTGACAGAGATTTGACCCAGTCTCCCAACCAGAAAGTAGAAGATCAGCACTGAGTGCAAGATGGTTCCTCCCTTTCTGTTAGCATTTGCATTCAAATTAATGTTTAAATGCTGTTTATTAAATTGTATAAAGTCAAATTTTGCTAAGCATCCTTTCTGCTGTGTATATGTTTCTCTATCTTCTATATATGCAAATCTTCCCTGAAGTCAAGCTTACCTACCTCACAATACTTTCTATGATGACACTATCTTTCCACATTTCTTTGGACACTGTACTTCTACAGGATCTATGCCCTGTTTGAGACTTTTTTTTGCTTTTTGTTTTTGGTTCTTTTCTGAGTTGTAGTCTCACTGTTACCCAGGCTGGAGGGCAGTGGCACGCCTCTGGCTACTGCAGCCTCTATCTGCTGGGCTTAGGCGATCCTTCCACTTCAGCCTTCCAAGCAGCTGGAACTACAGGCACGTGCCACCATGCCCGGCTAATTAGACTTTTTTAAAAAAAATTCAGAAGCTACATTTGCAGGTTTGTTGGCAACTTTGTCTTTACTCTCAAAGTGCTTATTTTCTATTTTAGAAGACATGATATGTATTTGGTAAAGGAAGTGACAATATAAAGCAGTGACTTAGACATGTATATCCCTCATATGTCTGGCCAAGTGACTTGAGAATGAAAATGCTCAATAGAGCAACCCCTTCGGGTCCCTTCCCACTATGGGAGCTTTCCTGTCCTCTCAATTAATCTTGCTTTCTCACTTAAAAAAAAAAAGACAATGCTCAATAAATGTTCACAAATTCAAGAAGTAGCTATATAGCATAATTAATACTGAAGCTAAACCATCTATATTAAATCCTGATTTGACTACTTGTCTTTATGATCTTAGCTAGTCATGCAACTTTTCTGTGCTTCAGTGTATTAATCTGTAAAATGGTAGTACTAATAGTATCTGCCTAATGGAATTTTGGATTTATGTGAGTTAATATATGGAAAGCCCTTAAAATGGACCTAGCACATACTAAGGACTATTGAGTGTTTGCTATTGATATGATGTTATATGAATTAGTTTTGAAGAAGACTAATTATGGTTAATACATAAAGCAAATATATAAATTTTAATGCCAAAACACAGCTATCTGAAGATTTTCTTGGGCAATCCCCTTGGGTCCCCTCCCTCTGTGGAAACTTTTCTGTCCTCTCAATAAATCCCACTTTCTCAAAAAAAAAAAAAAAAAAAAGACTTTCTCCCTCCTTCTCTTGTCCCTCCTACTTTTCTTAAAATTATGTAACACATATATTGTTAATAATATGCGACTATTAAGAGTTCATCTAAATATTTAATGAGTTAATTTATGAATAACTATCATAAAACTCCAATAACATTTTGTTATTATCCATTCAATCTTCAAACATTGATTGACAATTTGCTATGTACCAGTAGAAAGCCCTAGAGATAGTGATACAAAGATGGAAGATTCAGTGTCTGGTATTGATATACTTCACTGGAAGAAGAGATACACACTTAAAGAAGTGACAGCAACAACAACATTCAATTGATTTGGAGATAGCACTGCCTTTGGGTGTTTTTGAAGAACAGAGGAAGGTCACCTAGCCCAGCCTGCTAGAGGTATAGGAGATCTGTTTATTTTCAGAATTAACCTAGAATCTATATGCTTTTTGGACCCTCAGCCTATGGTGCTGGTAGTTTGTTGGTGAACTACAACACATACAGTAATTCCTCGTATATGGTTTTATACACTATCCCAGAAACATTCTGGAAAACAGAGATATCAGCCTTTAGGAAGTCTTATATTCATACTTTGGTTTTATTTAAGTATTGTTGAGCGAATACTTTTTTACTTTTTGAAATAATTCATGGATGTGAATAATTACTTTATATGGTGGATAAATCCTGACGCATTTTAGTTATTTACTAATAGACTATTACTTTTTGCTTGAGAGATTGGAAGTATAGTTTAAAGTTAACAGCATTAGAAGATACCACCCACTATGGGTCAATTACAAATGAGACAACATATTTAGTTGTAGTGATACATTAAAATCAGAAGTCTGGTTTAAGTTGTAGCAAAATATGGCAGGAAAACAATTCTGATTCTCTGTAATAGGTCTTGCTTTATCCTTATGACAGATGCTACAATTGTGGAAATACATGAAAACTTCTGTTTTCAGTCATATAGATCCACTTCTGAATCTAGGCCTCCTAGGCTTCTTGTAGGAAATGGAACAATAAAGTGACAGAAGGCAATTCCCCTTTTAGGACCCTTAAAAAATGGTACCTCATATTTCTTTTTTTTTTTTTTTTTTTGAGATGGAGTCTCACTCTGTCGCCCAGACTGGAGTGCAGTGGCCGCTCCTGGCCACCGCAGCCTCGACCTGCTGGGCTCCGGCGATCCTTCCGCCTCAGCCTTCCAAGTAGCTGGAACTACAGACGTGCGCTACCACCCCCGGCTGATTTTTTGATTTATTGTAGAGATGACGTCTCGCTTGCCCAGGCGGGTCTCGAACCCGCAGGCTCAGGCAATCCACTCACCTCAGCCTCCCAAAGGCGCGGGATTACAGGCTGAGCCACCGAGCCCGGCTCAAAATATTTTATAGAGCTAAAAATTTTGTTTTCACTGAACATTAATAGAAATAGCTCAATTATCAAAAAATAGTCAATTTTAGGTTGATACAACACAGTGTTCGAATACAGGGCCAAAATTCTAAATAATCTTACTCCAAGTTCTTTGAAGAGTTACCTATGGGGTGACTTGGAAAACTAAAACTGTTAAAATAAAGCATAAACCTATTCTTCGGCCAGGCTCGGTGGCTCAGCCTGTAATCCCGTGCTTTGGGAGACTGTGGTGAGTGAATTGCCTGAGCCCGCGGGTTCGAGACCCGCCTGGCCAACTTGGCGAGCCCTCATCTCTACAATAAATAAAAAAAATTAGCCGGGTGTGGTAGCACATGCCTGTAGTTCCAGCTACTTGGAAGGCTGAGTGGAAGGATTGCCGGAGCCCAGCAGGTCGAGGCTGCGGTAGTCGGGAGCGGCCACTGCACTCCAGTCTGGGCGACAGAGTGAGACTCCAACTCAAAAAAAAAAAAACCTATTCTTCACTGCTATACTGATTTTACTGTCATTCACATATAATGGGATGTTATAATTGAAGCTTTAACCAGGGTGCCAACAAGTAATGTGTGGTATATATAAAAGTGAAGTGACAGATCAAATTGTTTATTTCAAAGATGGTTGAAAACTGGTTTCAAATTAGTTTCATCATTCTTGGGCCCCTTGCTGAGGGAACCCCTTACTCCAAACCTTGAATAGAAAAACTACCAGAAAATACAAATAAAGAGATTTGTTAATAGGTTTTTGAAAGAAAACTGCTGACCTCTATGATTCTCATCACCCTTCCTCATACTGAGTGGGGGACGGGGGGCGGGGGGCGGTGGTGGTGGTCAATGATGTGGGGGAGGGGCTGCTTTTTCCACCTCAATTACATATAGTTACGTTTTTTAAGACACTTATAGAAGTCTTGGAATATATCTCCTGCTGTTTGGAAATAATATAATCTGCAAGCTGCAAGAGATGGGTTGGTGCACTCTTTAGGCAGGAAAGCAATAGGAAGCTGAGAAGTTAGACTAACTTTTAATAATAGGTCAACATGTGCATGAGGCCTTCCCTTGGGACAGATGTAGACCACATGGGAAGAAGAATGCCCTAGGCCTTTAAAAAATACTAACCAAAAGACATGAACAGAGAATGTGTGACGACTCTAGAAGCTATAAAGAGTTGTCTATCAGAAAAACAAAAACAAAAACAAAACAAAACAAAAAAACAAGAGCTGAAGAAGGAAGCCTTCAGCTGTAGGAAAGTACCGCCTATGGGAGAATTTCGGGGAGACAGTGGAGTAGGAAGCACCAGGGGCCTGTCTCCCCACCCAGACAATGATTTTACTGGCAGAATTTATATGATGTAACTATTTTGGAAGTCTAGAGTCCACTGAAGGCTCACAAAGTTCAAAGGAAGACTTGGAAAGTAAACTGTGGTGAATTTTGGTCAATTTTTGCAGAGTAGAGTAGCAGCTACCCATCTCCCATTCCAGTGATAAGCAGTGGTCTTCTGGAGCAGCTTCTGCACAGTTTGCAGGAGCAGGGTGGACAGAAAAGACCTTGTCTTCAAAATATTAGGAATCTGTGCTATGATCACAGATAGCTGCTTTTGAAGACAGAAGTGAAGATGACAGGGAGTAGCCATTGTTGTTGCACCTCCCTATATTATTGCAAGTCCCTCCCACTGGGCTGAAATGACTGATAGGAAATTTAAAGGGCTAGTGCTCCTTTTGCATTATTGCACTCCCTTTTCCCCCTTTTTTTTCTTTTTCTCATTTTGGGAGATATATATTAAAGATAAGGACATTCAAAAACAGCTGCATACATGGAGAAAATTAGAAAGTAATCATACATGACAAGGGAATATTGTAGGCTAAGAAAAGGCCTGAAACCTTGAGTTTACACTCAGGCCAATGATCTTTGGCACAAAGATAGCCTAAAACATTAAGAAAACAGACAAAGAAACAGACAACAAACTCTGGGGAAGAAAGACAAAATAATTTCCAGAGTTGCCACCATTATTTGGTTTAAATGTCCAGTTTTAAACAAAAACAAAAAAATCTCAAGGCACACAAAGAAAGAAAAAAGTATGACACATTCAAAGAAAAAAATAAATTCTCAGTGATCTATCATAGAAACAAAGACCAGAGTACCGCATGTTCTCACTCATAAGCGGACCCTGAACATTTGCCATCATACTATAAGAAAGGGATGGGCAGTAGTGGGGTACTGCCAGGGTGGGTGGGTAGGGGGACATAACATCAATAAGGGTAACTGATCTCAAACCAGGCAAAGTGCAGAGCAAAGGGAGACCCAAACTTTACCTGTATGATGACCACTTGTATACCTAATTCTGAATTGTATGCCACATCTTTAAAATAAATAAACAGAAACTGTTTCTAACAAAAACCTGATGGCAGGTTTTTTTTCTGAAAGATGTTCAAAGAACAAGATGAAGATGTGGAGCTAGTCAAGTCTTCTGGGGCTAAAAAGTACAATAACTGAAATGAAAAATTTACTAGAAACATTGAAAGACAGATTTAAGTATGAAGATAGGACAATGAAACATATGAGGAACAGAAAGAAAAAAAAAAGGAAGAAAAATATACAGACTCTAAGGAACCGCCATTATCAATCTGACCAATATATGTATTGTGAGATTCTCAGAAGTAGAAGAGAGAGGAAAAAGAGAAAGAATATTTGAAGGAATAATGACCCAAAACACGCCAAATCTGATGAAAGACATGAATCAAACATCCAAGACAAAATTCAACACCCCTTCATAATAAAAACATTCAACAAACTGGGACTAGAATTAAACTATCTTAAGATAATGAGATCCATACATTAAAAATGCACAGCAAATACAGTAGTACTCAATGGTGAATGAAAATCTGGAAGCTTTTCCTCTAAGATCAGGAACAAGGCAAGAATTCCTGCTTTTGCCACTTCCATTCAACATAGTATTTGAAGTCTAGACAGGCTACACAGATGAAAATTATTTTATTACAATAGCCATTCATACAAGAAATTTAAATGACCTCTGCCCTTAACTGTCTCATTTCATATCACATCACTACTGTCTAGCTATGGATGAGTTATTATGGTTATTGAGGTGGGGTGAAGGAGGTGAGTACAGAATGACCATATCTACCATCTTCATTGTAAACTGCAAGCTTACCGTGGACCCAGGCTAGAGAAGGGAAGAGAATTTGTTTGAATCAGGTTTGACATTGTGGTGAATTGTATTTTCTTTCAACATTTTTTTCTTCTTTCTCTGTTCTTATTTCTCACCACACTGTGGGAGGATAGGATTGTAATATTTCTCTTTATTAATATTGAACTTAGCTATGAATTTCTGTGGCCCATGGAATGTTCGTGAATGTGATAAACACAGAGACTTTAAATTATGTGCTTTATATTTGTTTTGTTCTCTTCTACTTAGGCTATTTAACTTGAGAAGAAATTGCCCTGGTTATTAGCTGGCTAAAAAATTATGGAGATAAGTGAAGAAGACCTCAACTGAGTTGAAGCCTGGTATTTAGCTTAGACAGGCTGAGCCCATAATAATTTTGGAGGACCATAGCTACTCCACAGACCTGAGAGCAAGAAATAAATATTTCCTGTGAAAGCCATTGAAATGTTGGATATAGCTTTAATGCGCCAGAAAACAGACTATTGCAAACATTTTGGTTAGTGTGAATGGGTTGTTTAATTTCCAAACTGAGATTCTGTTAAAAATTTAGTATGACCAGTTTTTTATCATCTAAGCATGAATTTTAAAACTATAAGACCGTCAAAGACTAAGATGACTATCAAGGGCAAGAGAAGACATTTTTCTTTTTCTTTTTTTTTTTGAGTTGGAGTCTCACTCTGTCACCCAGACTGGAGTGCAGTGGCACGCTCCCGGCCACCGCTGCCTCGACCTGCTGGGCTCCGGCGATCCTTCTGCCTCAGCCTTCCAAGTAGCTGGAACTACAGGCGTGCTACCATGCCTGGCTAATTTTTTGATTTGTTGTAGAGATGAGGTCTCACCAAGTTGCCCAGGCAGGTCTCAAACCCGCGGACTCAGGCAATCCACTCACCTCAGCCTACCAAAGCGCTGGATTACAGACTGAGCCACCGAGCCCCGCTGAGAAGACATTTTTCAATGACTACATGTCAAAGGGACAAAGGAAAACAAGTATTACCACAAGTTGCAATTGTCTACTTTTCTAATTTTTAAGCAATTTTGCAGAGTAATAAGTCCTTTTTTCTATTTAAAAGCATAAACACAAATAATAAATACAGAAAATTTCTAATTCCCAAACATTTTACTATGTAAACTAATAAACAATGGGTACAAACTTTTTCAGAACATATACCTTTTTCTAATTAACAATATCTAGAACTAACTCAACAAGGACACAGCCTGAATTAGTTTCTTTGTGTGTGAAAAATGCTTTTTCAAGTTCACTGCTTTCTAACACGGTATGAAGTAAATAATAGAAACATCTTTCTGAATCATAATTCAATTGAATTTGGCCCACATATGTTGCAAGCACTTACATTCTCTTATTATAAAGAATTTATGAAGGTCACGGTCCAAGAATGAACAAACACTAGAATGTCCTTTAGGTATATAACAGTATATAAAGTAAATATTTTTTTTATTACAGATCTTAGCTGCTGGGGTTATGGTGGTATGCTGGTACACTATGCTAAATTAATACATCTGCTCATATTATCTATCCAGCCTCAAATTCCCTTTTAAATGAGAGATTTAAAAAGTTCTATAAATAGTTTTCATCAGATCAGTCTGAACCCAGACCTATTTCATACTAGATAATAAGGTGATGTTAATCTTTTGATTTTTTTCCTTCTCCCTAGCAGATTACATCCTACTTTAAATCAGAGACAAACAAAATCTTACAGGAAACATAATTAGAAGTGAAATTGCTTTAAAGCACCTTTGTCTCTGGAGGAACCTTTTCACCTTCTGTGATGTGCTGGGATGTATCTAATCTAATGATCAGCTGCCACCAAGTAATTGAATATCCTACAGTTTGAACGTCTAGAGAGCCTATGCATTTTACTCCTCTTATTTTTTCCTCTAACTAAATAGAGGGGTA
>CAUYQG010002644.1:0-10845 GCA_963574415.1 Tarsius wallacei
AGTAACTCTAAACCAACTCAGTTTTTAGTTAGTGATCAAAAATACTGCATTGCTTGACAGAAGGCATATAAGCAAGGAGTTAACGCAACTTTATTCTGGTGCTTAAGAAACCATAATTGAGACTTTGTATGCAGTTATGCACTTTTTATAACTGGTACAGCCTGTCATAATCAGGAACAACTGCCTATTGTTAAACATGGAAACTGAAATTTTAAAGAGCATCTTAAAAATTTAGGTTGCTTGCAATACCATTACAACAACATGAAAATTTCTAACATATGTTACAGTTCCTAAATGTGTTGCTTTGTTAATGTTGAAAATAAATACTAACAACTGCCATCTTTCAACATATGACAATCTCACAACAGTACCTGACAAAACAATATAAGTTGAATTCTGAGGAGGGAAGTTTTCCAAGTCACATGTGGGGAAACCTGATATAGCAGATAGTTACATTTTTAAGACGACAATATCCAGGTGAAACAGATGCAAATCACAACCCTTTCAGTGAAAATTTCTATCATGGCTTTATTGAATTGTGGTTCTACTAGCTTCTGAGTAAGAAATAACAGTAGTATGACCACTGACTAAAACTGAAAGAGTAATTAGTTTATAGCGACCCGATGAGCCCTACATTTCAAAACATTTTGCTATCCCTTCTCTTTAGGACGATACTTTCTATTTATATGTCCACTGGGATAGGATATCCTAGCAAACATCAGAAATATGATTAATTCAATTTCTCATTTCAGTTAGAAAGTAATGCTGTAAAATGTTCTTGTAAATAAAATGGAATAAATACCTGTATTTGCTTCTTCTGTTAGAAAACAAAGGTTCTGTGGCTTATTGTGTAGTGTGTGTGTGTGTGTGTGTGTGTGTGTGTGTGTGTGTCAACCTAAAGCCAAATCTAAAAATTGGGAAAACAAGAAATTTATTTCAAATATAAAATTAATTGCCACTTTTTAACACTATAATTAACCTCTACAGTTTTCAAGACTTCAGAATTAGAGTAACTTTTAAAGTATTACTTTTTGTGTGTTTTGTTCTTTTTCTCCTATATTTATTTCCCCAGGTCTGTAGCCATAGGTCTGACCAATTTAATCCCTTATAAACACAAACTGGACATATAAAATGTACTTTCTGGGCTAGTCAATACAAGAGTGTTATAAAACACAAGACTGAATGAATTGCTAAACTTAATAGGTTTATTTTTCCAACAGAAATAGTAAAGTGCAAATTTTTAAGAAAATGATTATACATTGTGTTTATAAAAGTTAGGAGATAAAAATTTTAAAATGAATTAGCATTTATATATGTATGTGAATTTTTTTTCTCATTTACATTGAGACAAGTTGAAAAAGAAGTGATAAAGATCATCTATAGAAGCAGAGAATGTATCTAGCCTCATTTCACATTTAAAGAAAATGTGAAATCTGGAATAACATATAATAAGAAAATTGAATGTAAAAGAATTGGATAATGAAAAGAAATCAGGAAGAAGAGAGACCATATTCACAGTGGTTAAACATTATAATCAGCATAACCAAATTAATAATTGAAGATATAAAAATCAGTACAACAAAGAGCCTATGTAAGAAAATATGCGCAGTAACATCACCCAATGTGTTACTATCACATTGTAGAAAAAAATATATATGTATGCAGATGTCAATGTATGTTCGTGATGGATGTGAAAAGAGTTTTAGAAATGTGTTTTAATGAAATAAAACTATTTAAAGTTATAAGATTAGTAAGAGCTTTAAATATGGTAAAATGTGATTTTTAATCTCCCCAATAGTGATCAAGTTGTATATACATATATGACAAACGTGTTAACATTTTCATAAAAACTGTAAATTGGAATACAGTTTAAGCCATATCTTATACACAAAATGCAGAGATCAAAAGAAGGCAATAATTAGAAGAGTATGAGAAAAATAACTACCAGAGATGATACATATACATAAGGAAAAATGGTAGCACAATGAAAAGATAACATGCTGAATGCTGTAACAGAAAAACACTTTTTGAAAGAAAAAAAATTAATGTAAAAATTCCAGAAAAAAATTAGTTAAGATCAAAAGGAAAAAAAGGTACATTCTGGAGATGTATAATAGGAACACTACTGCATGGTGACTAAGAACAGAGACTTGAAAGTAGCAGTAGTTTATTTCTACTGTGTATACTGTCTGACACAAATTGTATAATTTGCCTTGTCTTGTGCTGTCAATGGTAAACTAAAGATAATTACATTTCTTTTGCCAAGTTTGTATAAAGATTTAATGTATTTAAACTCCTTAATATATGATGAGCCATAGAGTGACTTCTGTAGATATTTTACTATTAATATTAATAATATTATTGAATTTTCATTTTACCAAAAATTTCTGCAGACATACAGGCCACCTATAGATATAAAACAATCAAATTTGTCTTTGATTTTTAAAAAATAGATTTTTAAAAAGACAGATATAGGTTCACAGTACAATTAAGCAGAAGGTTCATAAATTTCTTATAGACTCCTGGCCCCCATACATTCATAAACTCCCATTCTTGGTGTATTTGTTACAATTGATGAACCTTCACTGACACATCATTGTCATCAAGAGTTTATAATTCACATTGGGGTTTACTCTTGATTTACAGTAGGAGTCACTCTTGATCTATGGGCTTAGACAAGTGTACAATGCCATGTATCCATCACTATAGTATACAAAGTAGTTTCCTTGCTTTAAAAATTCTTATGCTCTGCCTATTCTTCACTACTTCCCTACTGGCAACCACTGATCTTTTTACTGTCTCTACAGTTTTGCTTTTTCCAGACTGTCCTATTTTTGGAATCATATAGTAGGTTGTCTTTTCAGAATGGTTTTTTTACTCAGTAATACATTCAATATTCCCTCCACATCTTTTCATGGCTTGATAATAATTTATTATGAGTGTTGAAGACTATTCCATTGTCTGTATTCAGTCACCTACTGAAGGACATTTTGGTTGCCTTCAAGTTTTGGCAATTATAAAGTCAGCATAAACATCCACACGTAGGTTTTTGTGTGAACATAAGTTTTCAACTTTTTTGGGTACATAACAAGGAAAACAATTGCTAAATTGTATGGTAAGAATATAGTTAATTTGTAATGGTTGGGATGAGGCTTGTTATGAATGCACAAGCGATAGAGTTTTTTATGTAGTTGGGGTAGGTGTTATTATATTTTTTAGTTGTTGATATGATAAAGGGAATAATTAGGAGTATGAGTGAAAGTAAAATGAAAGATGGGAATAAATTTATTACTTTTATTTGGAGTTGCACCCATTTTTTGGTTCCTAAGACCAATGGATTACTTCTATCCTTTAAAAGTAAGAAAGCCATACTGTTACGTATGGGGAGGCATGAGTTAGCAGTTCTTGCATACTTTCTTGGTAAATAAGAAGTTTCTAGTATCTATTATTAGATTCACAATTTAATGTTTTGTTTAAACGATATTTACAGTATATGTAGCCTATAATTAGTTTGGGGTTGGCAGATAATAGGATAAGAAGTAGAATGTGTATAATTATCAGTGTGTTTTCTCAGGTGGAGGATGGGTTAATATTACCAATGTGATATGTATACTTTCCTCATTGTGTTGTGGTTAGCATATATAGAGAGTAGAGGGCGGTGATGAGTATATTTACCCCTATTAAGACGATTGTAAAGTGTGATCATGAGAAGGATGCTATTACTACAGATAGTTCACCGATCAAGTTAATGGTAGGGTGGAGGGCTAGGTTAGCTAAGCTAGCAAGGAGTCATCACGTGGCTGCTAGGGGAAGTAGAGTCTGAAGACCTCGGGCTAAGATTATTGTTCGGCTGTGGATACGTTCATAGTTTGTGTTTGCTAGGCAGAATAGTAAGGAGGTGAGACCATGTGCGATTATAAGAACGATGGCTCCAATAAAACTTCAAGGGGTTTGAATGAGAATTGCTACAAGACAATGAACATATTCTGCTTCAGTCATAGATGAGTTTATAATAGGCTCTCTTTGATGATAATCTGTTTTGTTTTTTTTTTCCTTACCAAGACCACTAAAGGAATCAAGGCTGATCGAGGTCTCCACTTAAAAATAAAATCATTGGGTCAGTAATTTTACATTTTTCGAGAAAGTAATTGGTAAAAATGAATTCTTCTACCCATAGTATTTTCTAATTTACTCTTCTAAATAAGGGCACAGAACAAAGATGTAGAAACTGAAAGTGCTTTTTCTTATTGCATAATGAAATTCAAGTGTGCTGACCTCTTGACCATGATGTATAAGTCTAATGATTTTAAAATTAGTTTTGTTTGCTGAGTTGTATATTCTAGCCCGGGACTAACTAATTATCATTTTAAACTGAACAGATTATGTAAATGAGTGTGCTTGAAAGTTTATTCTTTTTTTGTGTGTATACTATGAAAGGCAGGAACAGTTTCTCAAATAAAATGAATTAAACATCTGTGCTTAGGATCATCTCAGTGTTAAAACCCTTGTTTTCTCATAAAGATGGTTTTATATCTAGACAAGCAAGTGTTTTAGAGGTTGCGTGATTTGAAGGACAGTGGGAAACTCCATTCTCCAGAAAATTAGCTTCTGCTTTTATTTTATTTTTTTGCTTTTCTATCAGATTTATCTTTTGGAGTTACGCTAACAACAACAAAAATACTCCTACATGTTCTTTAGATTTTGACCTGCTGGTAGTTGGGATGCATTTACTTTGACAGGGATGGTTAATCAGATGCTCTACTCTAATTGACAAAAAAAAAAAATAGAGGTGTGCTCTGTGTATGGATGAGCATGGAGCTTGTGTGAGGCCTTAAAGGAGAGTCCCAACGAACAGGAAATGTGACAGAGAGCCAAGGAAGAGAAGAGACAACTGGAAGCAGAAAGAACGTGAATGAGGCTGACTTTTGTTAATAATGTTTTGCGTTTGGTCTAATTCCCAAATAAACAAAATGCAGATAGAAAACACAAACTATATTAAGAAATGAATGCTCGAGGGAGATTGAGTATTGGTTTTCTTCCACTTTCCAGTGTCAAAGTCACATTAAGACCAGGGAAATCATTTTGAATGATTAGCCCTGTTGCTACCCCTCACTATTCTACTTTTTCCTTGCAGAGGCTGTTACCCTGCACTGATTCCCTGGTGTCTAGACTATTTTCTTGAGAGTTCATATTTAACATCCACATGACTTTCGTCTGATCCCACAAACACACAAACCGAGCCATAAAGTATCATGTCTCCAATTTTTTTTATACTTGTCTTTCCCTAGGTTAATTGAAAACTCAAAGGAGAAAGCTTCAGGGCAGAAGATCACTAGATAATTATGTATAGGAAATGCTGAAAGTGTGAAAGAAATGAAGAATCAAAGAGAAAGTCAATAAAGTGGCAGCTTATAGTGCAGTATATATCTCTAGGTTTGTTCCTTACTCATTGAAAGTTTGGTCCAAGTTAGAGTGAAACCAACAGTTATACTTAACCTTGAGTCTGAAGCAACAGCAAATGTCCCAGGGTTGGAATAAGCATTTAATCATTGTGTAAATCATTATTGATGAAATAAACTTATAGGCCAGTCACTTCTCTACCCTACCCACAAAGTGATAAAACCAGAAATTCTGTTCTTAGATTATTTTACTCAAAAGTTGACTCCCAAGCAAAGAGTCAGAACATGGTTTATGCACTATCAAATAATATTGTAAAAAGGGCTTGCATACAAATTTTATCTTTTACTTTTTTATTGATGCATAATATATACATATTTATGGAGTTCCTGTGATATTTCGATACATGCATGGAATGTGTAACAATCAAAAAGAGTAATTAGGACATCTATTACTTTAAACATGTATTTATTTGTGTTGGGAACATTCCATATCCCATATCCTCTAGCTACTTTGAAATATACCATAAGAGGTTGCTAACTATATTCACTCTTCTATGTTACACAAAACTAGAATTTATTCTTTCTATTTAACTGAGTGTTGTACCATTAAGCTACATCTCTTCATACCCCCCTCCCTAAAACACATACACCTTTCTCAGTCTCTGGTCTTTATCATTTTACTCTTTACCTTCATGGGATCAATGTTCAACCTATTTAGCTCCAATATATGAATGAAAACACGTGACATTTGTCTTTCTGTGCCTGACTTATTTCACTTAACATAATAGCCTTTAGTTTCCTCCATGTTATTGCAAATGACAGGATTTCTTTTTCTTTTTTTTTTTTTTTTGGCTGAATAGTATTTTATTGTATATATACATACACATTTTTTATCCGTTTATCTGTTAATGGACACTTAGGATGATTCCATACCTATGCTACTGTGAATGGGAGTGTAGGTATCCCTTTGTTATACTGCAAATCCTTGTCTTTTAAGAGAGAAAATAAACTCTGTCAGCAATAAAGCTACTTTAATCTATATAGCATTTTATAGTACAGGTACATTCACATGTGCTATCTAATGTAACTAAAATAAGTAAAATAACTTTTACCGAAGATCACGCAGCTTCAAAGTCACTGAGTCAAAATTCCAAGTTATCTTAATTTCTTATTAAACTAAAGGAATGACTTATTCATTGTATTTGTATCGATTGATTCAGCTCACATCAGTCAATAGAATTCAACAAATATT
This sequence comes from Tarsius wallacei, assembly GCA_963574415.1. Classification (NCBI taxonomy): domain Eukaryota; kingdom Metazoa; phylum Chordata; class Mammalia; order Primates; family Tarsiidae; genus Tarsius; species Tarsius wallacei. The sequence goes on from CAUYQG010002644.1 coordinate 6,652, forward strand.
TTTGAGCAGCCACTTTGCACACAGCATTTTGGTGTGGATTGATGGGAAGAAAAAAAGGAAATATAAGTCATAATCTTGTTCTCAGGATACACTTCTTCTGTGGTGAAAAGGCATAGGCTTGTGAAGAGGGACAAGGAGAAGAAACATTGTTATTATTATCTGCTAAGTATGGTGCTATCTATTTTAATCTCTCCAACAATCACTCAAAATAAGTATTGCTTCTGCTTTAACACAGAAGGAGTGCAAATAAAGAGATGTTAACTAACCTGTCCTCTCCACAAGTTGATGTGGAGTGGACCCCATCAATCTGATGTCTTCCCCTACCATGCTTTGTTCCTTCACAATGATTATATAATAATGAAAGACAAAAACTCTTTTACTATGAAGTTCACAAGGAAGAAAGCATAGGATTTACTGTTTTGTCCAAGGCTCTTGCCTTGTTTATTCATGATATTGTTGGAAGTGTTCTTGATTGAGAATCAAAACACCTGCAGTCTAGATTTTTATCTGCTTCAAACTCATTTTGAAGACTTGTAAAATTCATGTAAATTCCATGAACTTTTATTTTCCCATCTATAAATGAATGGGTTGGATTGAACAAACCCAAAGGTTCGTCTCATTTCCAAAATAATGCTTTGGCCAAGTTTGCTCTAAATTTATTATATTTTTGATAATTTGAAACTCCTTTATTTACATATGCAATGGGGGGGATTAGAATTTTGTCATCACTGTCTCTTTCTCTCTCACTCTCTGGCACACACACATACATACACACGCACTTCTGCAATGACTTTGAGTAGTTTTCAAAATTTCTTGCAGAATTAAAACAAGATTATCTATATAAAATAATTTCTACTGAGTAATTAAGGAAATAAATTTGAATTACTATATATTTTTAAAAGTTGAAAAATATTTAAATAGATAATTATATAGTGAAGGACTATACTATTCTCAAAATTATCACACTCCAACAGATATTTTCAATATTTTGTCCATTTAAATATGTACCTACAAGTTAAGCTAAAAGCAGTTAGTGTCAGAGTGAATTTATTGCATCCTTTAGAATGTTCTTGACATGCTTGACATAAATTAGTCCCATAACAGACATGATTATTAAACCACCTAAGCACAAAACAAAGTTCATTTAATTTTGCTGAATGAGCTGGTCAAGCAGGAATCCTCAAACTGTCCTCGTGCTGCCCTTTGACACAAGGAATCAAATGATTTTACTGGAATCATGCAATTATACCCTGTAAACCTTCCAATTACAATCTCTCACTTTTAACTATTTCTAACAAGGGTAAAATTTCAGGTTAAAATGTTTCTTGACAAATTGAAATATCAAATGTATAACATGATAACTATAGCTAATAATAGTATATTCCTTTTAGGAGTTTTGATAAATGAATAGATTGTGGTTGCTCTTGACATGAAAGGAAAAAATGGGTAGCTATGTGAGATGACAGATGTTAATTTGTTTCACTATAGAGACCATTTGTATATAAGATATATAATATTTATATATGTTATAAGATATGCATATCTTATATTGTTATATTGTATACCTTAAATATACACATTAAAGTTTATTTTTAAAAATATTTCTGGAAACTCAGTTCTATGTTGTCCACACTCAATATACTTGTAAAAAGACTTCTCTAAAGCTTACATTAAGGCCATTCTACTCATGTAATATTCTCTTTTAAAAACTTCCACTCTTACTTATTTTTTGAAAGGTTTTCTGACCATGTTTTAAGAGACATGATAGCAGGACATGTACAAATATGCAAGCAAACTCATATAAAGTTAGAATTGTACCTCCGAATGATAGCATTTAAAGACATGGTCTTCAATATGAAATAATTAATGCATGCAAATGTAGAAACCGATTTTATATGTCATAGGTACCAGACATTTTGAGAATGACTGGTGATTAATAAAGAATTATAAACTAAAGGGTATCATATTACCCTGGTCAGGATATTTGTTGTTTGCTCAAGAGGGTATTATTTAAATGAAATTAATAAATTTGCATTTGTCAGATAGAAAATCATGTCTTTTATTATCAACAAAAAATAAATTTATTTGCGGTAAAAAGTATCCACATAATTTTATTTCCTAGAACTTCATTTTTCTACTTTGAAGAATAACTGTAGAACACTAGGTGATCTTTAAGTTCCCTTTCTGGATGTGTATCTTATTTCTTATTTAAGCATGTACCTATTTCTTACACACTTCTCACCCTTATTCAAAGTTGTGTCCAAAAGAAAAATTGAGATAGTAAATAATCCATAAGGGAAAATAATACACAAACTTTAACCACACCAAACCAGAATTAAATAAGAAATCCTTTGTCTCATACTTCATTTTCTTTTATTTCTCTCAAATAAATGTCCTTACTTATCTTGAGGGCCATAGTTGGTTCAATACTCCCTGGAAGCAATAATTTACAAAGCCACTGTTTTAGACATAGGATCATTGATAGTTGAGCAAGACAAGCAGAATGGGATAGATTAAGCATGGCTGAAGCTCTCTACTTTGCCTCAGGATCCTGGGCTTGTAGAATAGTTAGAAGAAAAAAAAAACAGAAGGCAGCGTGAGGACCCTGGACACTGAAGACCAGAAGGTAGGAAGACAAATGAAAGAGAGAGAGGGAGAGAAAAAGGAACAAAAGATGAGGAGAAAAGAAGAGAAAACAAATAGACAAATTTCACTTTCTTTTTTGTTGTTTTTTTAAAAAAATTTCTGGATGTGTATCTTATATATGGGGTACAATTCAGGGTTAGGTATTCAAATGTTCTTCACACAGGTACCCTTGTTGATGTGGTATGCCCCCTCTCCCTTGGCAGTTTCCCACTAGGTGTATACCAAAATGATACTGAGGAGAGACTTCTCCTGGAGACACTAACATACCTTTATCTTTTCCTCATCCTTTATTAACAAACACAATGAAACAGAAACTTAAGCAGTGTAGAAATGATATGAATAGTAATAGAGAACAAAGACGCTACCAGCTCTTTCTTTCATCAAACATTTTATTTATTTATTTATTTATTTGTTTGTTTGTTTATTTATTTGAGTTGGAGTCTCACTCTGTTGTCCAGACTGGAGTGCAGCGACACATTCATGGCCACCCCAGTGTCAACCTGCTGGGCTCCAGCAATCCTTCCACCTCAACCTTCTAGGTAGCCAGAATCACAGGTGCATACTACCTTGCCCGGCTAGTTTTGTTATTTATTGTAGAGATGAGGTCTCACCATGTTGCCCAGGCTGGTCTAGAACCCAAGGACTCAGGCAATTCTCTCACCTCAGTCTCCCAAAGTGCTGGGATTACAAGCTTGAGCCACCGCACCTGACTCAGCTCTTTTAACTTCTGTTGAGGAACAGCAATGTGCTGATAATGTTCACTTTGCTTTTAGATAACCAGAATATTCTGAGATGACATATCCTCTACTCAATCCACCCCTCAGAAGGAAGAGAGTTAGGAGTTGAGTACTTCACAGTTTCAAGAGGCATCGTGAGTTGCATACAAATTTAATCAAAACTTTCCCCAAAATCAAGAATCTCAAGAGTGCTGCTCCAGATGGTAAGATGGCAAGGACTTTGGCTGTCCTTACCATCATCTGACAGACATACTAAGTTTACCAAAGCAGTATTTTTCTTTTTTTTAATGTTCTTTTTTTTAATTTTAAAGATGTGGGGTACAATTCAGGATTAGGTACATAAGTGGTCAGCGTTCAGGTGAAATTTGGGTTGCCCACTGATTCTCACTTTGCCTGGTTTGGGATCAGGTACACTTATTGATGTTATATGCTCTCCTGCTACTACCAATCCCTTTCTTGTTCATGATAAATGTTCAGGATCCACTTATGAGTGAGGACACGTGGTATTCAGTTCTTTATTTCTGTGATAGATCATTGAGTATGGTAGTCTCTAAATCCATGCAGGTTGCTGTGAAGTCCATATTTTTTTTCCATCTCTATGGCTGCATAATATTCCGTTGTGTATATGTACCACATATTTTCTATCCAGCCCAGTTTTTTAGTAAGCTAAAAAAAAAGAGGTGAGATTTGTTTGTATGACTGAACTTCTAGAGGAATTACTATGAATAGATTTGATTCCTGTTATCCGTCAATGTTCAATGTACTCATCCAAAATCAAAATATCTTCTATAATAAAAATATGTTACCCCCC
>CAUYQG010002650.1:0-13117 GCA_963574415.1 Tarsius wallacei
TAACTGGATACATATAAAAAAATAATAATAACAGTGGGTACAGTAACTACCCTATTGGGGATATACCTGGAGGAACTCAAATCATTCTACAAAAAAGATACCTGCACACGTATGTTTGTCCTTATTTATGGCTGCATAATATTCCATTGTGTATATGTACCACATTTTTTTTTATCCAGTTCAGCTTCGATGGGCAACACGGTTGGTTCCATGTTTTTGCTATTGTGACTAGAGCTGCAACAAACATACGTGTGCAGGTATCTTTTTTGTAGAATGATTTGAGTTCCTCCAGGTATATTCCCAATAGGGGAATTGCTGGGTCATATGGAAGGTCAATTTCTATTTCTTTCAGGAATCACCACACTGTCTTCCAAAGAGATTGTACTAGTTTGCTTTCCTATCAGCAGTGTAGAAACGTTCCTTTTTCTCCACATCCTCGTCAGCATCTGTTGGTGTTTGTTTCATTAATGGTGGCCATAATTTTAGGAGTAGCTTAGCTGTCCAGTTCTTTTGTTGACATGGTATTGACTGCATCATGCAATGGCATTCACCTGAAAACTGGGCTGACTTGGAGGATCCATGAAGGCTTCACTTACAAACTTGTCACATTAACAAAAATGACTGGAAGGCTGGTCTCAGTTGAGCTCTCTCTCTTTATCCCTGCATTCTCGAGGCCTCTCCACATGATCCATCAAGCAGGACAGTGGTATTTTTACAGGATAGTTTAAGCCTCCAAGAAAACAGGATGGAAGCTGCCAGTCCTGCTAGGCCAATAACTGGCATAGCATCAATTCTGCCATATTTGACTGGTCAAGAATTTGAATTTTTCAGGAGAAGGTAAATAAACCTTACTTTTCTTTTTTTTTTTTTTGAGTCGGAGTCTCACTCTGTTGCACAGACTGAAGTGCATAGGCTGCTCTCGGCCACTGCAGCCTCAACCCGCTGGGCTCCTGCGATCCTTCCGCCTCAGCCTTCCGAGTAGCCGGAATTACAGGCATGCAGTAGCATGCCCGGCTGATTTTTGATTATTGTAGAGATGGGGTCTCACCAAGTCACCCAGGCGGGTCTCAAACCCGCGGGCTCAGATAATCCACTCACCTCAGCCTCCCAAAGGCATGGGATTACAGGCTGAGCCACCGAACCCGGCTAAACCTTACTTTTCAATGACAAGAGTGTCAAGGAATTTCTGACCATCTTCAGTCCACCATACCAACCCTTTATTTATCCAAATAAATCAAAATCAAAAGCAAAATCTTACCTCTCATTTATTGTTATCAATAATTCCTAAAAGATAATATATTTTAATATATACACACACACAAAAGAAAAAAGAGGTAGATTTGGAAAAAAATATAATATTTTAAATGGAAGAAGTTAGAGTTAGGAAAAACAAATTGTATTGTACTTATGGTTTACATGTTTCATGGGTTGGTGAAATCTGCCCCACTTGGGTAATGACTGGGAGAATTGGAAGCCTTAATCTTGCTTTGAGAGTGTTCTAGTCAAGTGAGTAAGATATGTTCACATTTCAGGTTCCAACTTTCATTTCTTGTTTCTCATCTTGAATTTTTTCTGTTCAAACCTGATAAAGCTCTCTCTAAGTCATAAAGAAATGAAAATAAAATTAAGGTATCCAACAGAGCCCTCTTCTGTGGTAAGTACCTCTGTGATTCTTGTGATAATCTCATTCTGTCCAGGCCTCCAATACCATGTGTTAGCCCAGTGCAAAGTAAGAATTCAGCACAGGATAAAAGTCTACTTCTAGACCATCTTAATGGTCATGACTAGAAGAAGGCATTTGTAGAATCCACCACTACTGCCTCCCATTTTTACCTACTGAACACAGCTAGTGGGCTTGGTACAACAACACAAACACAATTCATACAGAAATAAATCTCAACCACTGGAGCGTCACCAGGTTAACTAATATTATTAATATCATATTAATATGATAGTTGTGGCTAGATGAACATATACAAAAAAAATCACTAAAAATATGGATACACAATCCTATCACTAAAGCACAATATGGAGAAATAGATAAATCTTTTTTAAAAATCTGGGAGCTGTTATGGTTTTATTGAGGGGCATTTGGATAAGAGCTTCAGCTGCCTAGTGGATGCAATTAAGCCACAAGTAAAAGAAAACACAGTTTAAACTAGTTTATATAGTAAAAAGAATTTATTGGCTTGCCTACTTGATAATTTGGGAGATAAGTTTGGGTACCAGTTGCGGGTGCTTTTGGCTACATGTACTGAAATCTCTAATTCAATTGTCTTAAAGAAAAGGTATCATTTTTTTTCTTTTTTTGAGTCGGAGCCTCACTCTGTCGCCCAGGCTGGAGTGCAGTGGCATGCTCACGGCCACCCCAACGTTGACCTGCTGGGCTCTGGCGATCCGTCCGCCACAGCCTTCCAAGTAGCTGGAACTGCAGGTGTGCGCTATCATGCCTGGGTAATTTTTTTGATTTATTGTAGAAATGAGGTCTCGCCAAGTTGCCCGGGTGGGTCTCGAACCTGCAGACTCAGGCAATCCACTCGCCTCAGCCTCCTAAAGTGCTGGGATTACAGGCTGAGCCACTGAGCCCGGCCGAAAGGTATTACTTTATATAACCAGCAATCTCAAGATAGGCTCTCTGTAGGGTTGGTTAATTTAATGGGTCAATTCTGTCATCAAAATAGTGTTTCCTTTTATCTTTCCACCATGTCATCCTCATCATGTCAGCCTTCTTCTTAGGTAGCTCCCTTGGGGTCCAAAATGGCAAGCAAAATATACAACAGTTACATAGAGACACAAGGTCCAGCTGATGAAGGGAACTTCAGCCCACCATTTGTGCTCTTTGAAAGAGTGAAGAAACCTTTCCCAGAATCCCCAGCAAGCCTCCCCTTTTCTCACATGGCCACCAGTGGGAAACATGCCCTGCGGGGGAATGAGAGGACAAGATCAGCACTGAATATTCAGGATTCATTCTTTAGCCACAAATAGGTTTATTTCACCAGCGGAGTGGGCACCTAAGGAAAGTAGGATTATTTATTTATTTGTTTGTTGGTTGGTTTTTTGAGTTGGAGTCTCACTCTATCGCCCAGACTGGAGTGCAGTGGCCGCCCCCGGCCACCGCAGCCTCGACCTGCTGGGCTCCGGCGATCCTTCCGCCTCAGCCTTCCAAGTAGCTGGAACTACAGGCGCGCGCTACCACGCCAGGCTAATTTTTTGATTTATTGTAGAGATGAGGTCTCGCCAAGTTGCCCAGGTGGGTCTCGAACCCACGGGCTCAGGCAATCCACTCACCTCAGCCTCCCAAGGCGCGAGACTACAGACTGAGTCACCAAGCCTGGCTTGGGTTTGGTTTTTAAAGTTTCCCTCATGACAGTAAGCACTCTCTTTCCCCCATCTATGAAACGGGAATCAAAGCTTTCCCAATGATATATCTACGCAGTAGAAGAAGCCCAGATACCTTAGTCATCGGTTGGCAAAACAGCTGCCTAGAAAAGCCATCCAGCCCGACACAGAAGATGACATGAGCAAGAAGTATTTTATTATTGTACAAAGCCACAGAATTGAGGGGATCGTTGTTACTATAGGACTGTTTAGCCTACTTTGACTGATAAAGAAAAGAAGTCCAAGTAATACTAGGCACTAAGTGACAATCGTTAACATATTTTCCCTAAGGAGCAGTCTAGAAGCTCATGTTTTTTAAATCCTCACAGCTTCACCATCACCCAATTACTTACTTAAGATTGTATGAAAAGCCCCAGGCTCACTGAGGTCTCCTTCCTCAAACTTCTATGCAGCCAGGTTAAGAAAAGATCATCAATGTTGCTCTGAACATTAGAGTTGTTTTAACCAAGGAGGCAAGCAGCATTATCTAATAAGATTTGACATTGATTTCATAGTTATTAAGCTTAAGACAGAAACTTTCCCTGACATAGAGAAAATCTGAAGCCAAGTAGGTTATTTTTCCACTTTTCTAAAGTTAGAGACTTTTAAGAAAGTACAAGTCTAAGCATATGATATCCAGATGTTTACGATTGATTCTACATGAATCTTCAACTGCCTGCCAGTCCCAAGGTGATATACTCTAGTTAATTCTTACTGGGAGCTCTTTTTTTCTTTGTTACTTTTAAAGAAAGAACTCCCCTTCTAACATTAGATTTAAAATGGATGTACCATTAATTGCTTGCCTTGGGCATCTTACCCAATGCGTGTAAAAATGTAGTTCTGTTAAGCACAGTCATCAAATAATGTGAAGTAAAACCACAAGCCATAATGGATGGATCATCACCTCTAGGTGGTACACTCAATATATGGTCTTTGCCCTTCAAACTTCTTAAGTTGTTTTATATGTATATATATATGGCAATGGAATCTGCTTTTCTGCAAGGTCCCACCAGGACATTATCTGTTTCACAAAGAATATCTGTGCCACAAGCCTACAGATCATCTGCCCAACTGATTATTTTGGAGTTTTCTAGTGTTGACATATTTTGAGCCTGACATTAACACCTTCAAAAATAAGTGGCCAATTTGAAAATATCTCAGTGATAACCAGCTGTGATTAATAATGATAATCCCTGAAGTAATTTTAAGTCAAAATTTCCATGCATTTTTCTAGAAGTTTGACTTCGTTTTTTCTCCAAATAGTGTGTTTTCTCACTTCTTCATGTTCTATTTCTGACCAGTATCTGATATTCAACATCATTTAGAAGTCTGCTCTGATGCAAGCACACTGCTGTGACTAGAGATAGATAATGTCTACTTCTGAGTTGCAGTGTGAACTTACAAATGATTTAGCTTCCAGGTTTTAGTATCCCCCACCAGAGAATGGTAATAATGCCCTCTAACAACTTGGAGTGAAGAGGCTTCGGCTTTGTGTCCTACAAAAGTAGATTCCAATTTCAACTCTGCCATCTACTGGCTGTGTGATCTTGAGCAAGGTACTTAACCTCTCTGACTCTCACAGTTTTACTGTGAAATGTAAATGTTAAGAAGGTGAAACACGCGGTGGGGGGGGGGGGCACGAAAAACCGGGAATTTATTTTTTTTTTAATGTGTATTTAATCTTACATGTTTAAACTTCAATCGCCTTCAAAGTACTCTCCATTTGATGGAATACACCTATTGAGATGCTTTTTCCACTGTTCAGAACAGTTTTTGAGCATGTCAATTTTGATGCCTTCTAGTGCTTCTGCTGTTTTTTTGTTTCACCTTTTCCACATGGGCAAAGTGTCTCTTTTAAGGACTTTTTTCATCTGGGGAAATGAAAAAAAGTCACTCAGGGCAAGATTGGGTAAATAGGGAGGGTGAGGCACGGGGGTCACGCTGTTTTGGGTCCAAAACTGTTGAACACCCAGCACAGTGTGAGCAGCTATGTTGCCGTGACAGAAGAACGAGGTACCTGTTTGCTTGTTACCAAAAAATGCACTGAAGCCAAATGCAGCCTCTCACAGCAACGTTAGCTGGTAAAATGATGCCAGTGAGTTCCTAGAACACTTATCTCACAGTGGAAGCCTCTATTACAAGGGGCCTGCCCTCCAAGAGAAAATCTCAGAGTTTTGGGGGTTCCCCTTCATATAAGGTCCATAACTCTGTGCCTGACATATTGTAGATACTCAACAAGCATTGACTTCTAATAGGCTACTTGGAACTCATTGACCTAGAAGTTCTTTTTTGTTTTAATTTCTATTTTTTCATTTAGTTTTTAAAACAGGACACCTTGCTCCAGATTTTTATTTTTATTTATTTTTCAAAGTAGGGCAGGCCTGCGAGTACTATTACAAAACTACACAGAAGTGTTACTGAGATTTCTCCGCAGGCTGCTATCCAAAATATTCATAGAGGAAACTGGGGTTACTTATGACCATGTCTGTTATACACTAGAAAAGGAAAGAAAAGGTATACAAAAAACATAATTATGCTTGGTTTTACAACTGTGAAGGTACTTCCAGGGATCAGACTTGCTGTGCATCAAAATGGCTGTGTCCATCTGTCAGGTAGGTGAGATACTGTGCTGAGATGAAAGGGTTCGCCAGTCCTTGCTTTCAAAGAGCCTGGGAAGAGGAAGCAAGGTCTCCAGCCACACGGATGGCCTAATAGCAACTCAATACGGCCATTATCAGTCACGTAAACATCATCAATCTGGGAAGCACATGTTCCCTGCAAGCTCACTAACTTCTGGACTTGCTTAATCAAAACCACTATACGCTCTTGTCCTCAGTGCCTCCAAAATGAAATCCTTCCAGCTGTGCATCTTTAGAATTGCAGGTTAATTCCTTACACTATGAAGAATCATTAGGAAGGCAAGCGTGAATGCAAGGAAAGAGCTAACACCACAAGTTATACTTGAATTGATACTATCATCTCCCATTTTTAGCTCTGGACAGTCACAGTTGTGGAGTGTCCTTAAAGTGTCGAGGGAGTCTGTAGGCTTGTGTTTTCTGTTCCACACATCCTATAGCTACCCTCAAAGACCCACATAAACACCACCTCCTGCATCAAACTACTCTGGATTCTTCCAAATAAACGTCATCCCTGCGTTCTCCAAACTATCTTAAAGATGTGGGTACAATTCAGAATTGGATGGATAAGTGGTCATCGTACAGGTAAGGGTACCTGATCCCAAACCAGGCGAAGTGGGGACCAAAGGGGGACCCAAAGTTTAGCTGTCCAAACTTATCTTTAAGTCATACATTTTTTTTAACATATTAAAGGTAGGATACATATAAAAGAGCAATGACCTAGAAACCCAGGTAAGAATTCAAATCCTGCCTCTATCCTTAATTTGCTGTATGATTCAAGTTCGCCGAGTCTTGTTACATCATCTTCAAAATGTGAGAGATGACATTACACGATAGAGTTATTATGAGCACAAAATAAAATAATGCATTCCCAGCCTAGGCAGCCTAGCAAGACCTCATCTCTATAAAAAGTGCAAAAATTAGCCAGTTATGGTGGTGTGTGCTTATAGTCTCAGCTAATCAGAAGGCTGAGGTGGGAGGATCGCCTGAGCCCAAGTGGTTGAGGCTGTGTTGAACTGGGATTAAACCACTGCATTCCAGCCTAGGTGACAGAGTAAGACTCTGTCTCAAAAAAAAAATCCTACATTTAAAAGACTTAGCAGATTGCCTGGCCAATATAGAGTGTACAAAACATTGTGGTGGTTGTGTTGTCAAAGTTGTTATTGTTGTTATCGTTGTTATCATTCTTCTCTCTCCCACTTTATCATAAACTCACAGAGAATGGGGGCGAGGCTTCATACTGCATTGCTTCCCTTAGGAAATTTGGCTCAAAATAACTACTCAGAAAGTGTTGAACAAATTAAAATTGAATATGTATAGCCATTTCCTTTAGTTAGGATGCTTTTGATTGTAACTGTTGGAGACCATAATCAAACTAGCTTAGGCAAGTGGGAAAGTCTTAAGAACAATGCCGAGTATATCTTATACAGTTGAAGGATAGCTGAACAACCATAACTTGAGAAAGGCAGAAATGTACCTGGGTTTCTGGAACACTTACAGCCAAGGATTGAATGTGACAAGCGCCCCCTCTGACTCTCATCTTTGCCCTCAGTGTCCAAATTAGCATCTCCCTCCAAAATCAGGTTTCCTTCCTATGGGAAGGAAAGTGGCCATCAAGGGAACCTGAGTTTTACAAATTGCTGTTTCCGTGTCTAGAGAGAACTCACTCTTCTTCCCTTTCTTCCCCCTTCAAAAAAATCCCAGGAGAGGTTTCCTATTAGCTGAGCTCTGGCCATGTTTCCGCTTCTAGACCAATTGCTTGTGGTCCCAATATAATTGCTCCCAACTTCACAGAAGAACAGGGTGGCTCTTGAGTAATTAAGGTTGGATCTAGGGAAGAAGCCGTTTCCCAGAGAGAGAGAGATGCTGTTCCTGGAGGCAGGACAGAAAATACCACCTAGTTGTGCACCAAACTATGACCATCGGGTGCCACAATATTCTTAAATTCCAATATACTCTATTTTAATAATTGCGTGTGTATAGTATCTGGAGGGGTGGACCAGTGTCAAAGTTCCAGGACTGCATCTCCAAAAATATGGGGGTACACAATATTAATCCTTTAAAAAATATAACAATATGTGCCAAAATTTTAAGATGGGATGTTATCTCACAAGAAATCAAATAGGCCAATGAATCGTTTGACTAGAACAATATGCCTATGTGTAGCTGACTCACGTTACCCTGCCACCAAAAGATTTTCTTTTTTTTTTTGAGTTGGAGTCTCACTCCATCGCCCATACTGGAGTGCAGTGGTACGCTCCTGGCCACCGCATCCTCAGCCTGCTGGGCTCCGGTGATCCTTCCGTCTCAGCCTTCCAAGCAGCCAGGACTACAGGTGTGTGCTACCACGCCCAGCTAATTTTTTTATTTATTGTAGAGACAAGGTCTCGCCAAGTTGCCCAGGTGGGTCTCGAACCTGCGGACTCAGGCAATCCACTCGCTTCAGCCTCCCAAAGCACTGGGATTACAGGATGAGCCACCAAGCTCAACCACCAAAAGATTTTAATACCGGTAAACGTTGAAAAGTGGTAAGATTTCTCTTTTCCTTCTTATTTTTTTCAGAATATCAATATTCTGACCTAAATCTGGTGCTCTAAATAACAGACACCTACTCTAAGTTTGAACAATAGAAAACTAATAAAGAAAGGAATGTACAAATAAAGGAGAGTGAAAATCAAATTTTTATTTTATTTTTTCATAACAAAAGTAGTACCTCATTTTTTACCCCATCCAAAATGAATATATCAAATAAACCACTTTTGAGATTAAGCAATAGTACTCATGGCCCCCTTTTAATAAATGACTTGGACCTCATCGCGAAATCCGACATTTCTAAGACAACGTTTTACAAACAAAACTAGAGGAACCAGCGCTTATCTAGAAAGTAACAGAAGCGGAGGGCCCCTGTTGTCATTGTAGTTGAATGGCATTCTACCCAACAGTTATTTGGCACCTGAAGTTTAGGTTTGCCCCCATTTGTGAGCCAGTGGCAATCCAGCCTGCCTCCTGTGTCAGAGTCTTGGCAGGAAAAAGTTGGCAGTCTCAAATTGGGATACGTGAAGAGAATTTAATAAAGGGAGCAGTTCCTATTTATGAGCCGGGAGTAGGGAAATTGCCAAGAAAAGTGAGTAACCCAGGGCTAGTGACAACAGTGCACATCACATCCCTGTGCCTGAAAGGGTTGAGGGAACATTGGAACCAGAGACAGAGAAGGCTGCAAGGAAGGGACACTTAACAGAGCTGTGTCTTCCCATGGGCCACCCTGCAGGGAAATAGTCATGGAAACACTTTGCTTCACTCATTTGCCTGCACTGATCTGCTGTTGGCACTCCCCATCGATCCCTCCGACCAGAGGCCAAAGGGCAAGGAAGCCAGTTTGATGCAGTCCTTCTAGGTCAGTGCCCAGGGCCCAGAGCAGGGTGGAGAAGGGTGGATATTGGACCCAGCACACCAGGAAATGGTCCCCAAATACACAGGGCCTTCCGACTAGATCACCACTTAGGTTCTCACCCACCAGATCACCCCAACCACACAGCAAGAGATCTACAGGAAAATCAAAATCTCACGTCATTTAACATCTCACGAGAGCTAGGAGAGAGGCACGACACAGTCCGCTTTAGTCCATCACTTTAGCAAAGGCTGTTTTCCTCTCCTCTTCCCCGGAGTTCTGAGAGGTCCTAGGAGTGTCACTGGTACGACATCAGCAGCCAGGCATTGGACAGCTGGCTGCTTCCGACAGACCTTCAGGACATTGACTTTAAAGGCATCGGGCCCAGATCCTATCAAGTCCAAGCATCCTATCGCAGTGTTACAAGGCAAGTTTAACTGCATGGCTTCCAGGGATCAAGTCCTAACCCTGCCCCTGTGGATGTGTGGTGTTGACAGAATTATGGCCTCTGTGCTCAGGGTTTGTGAAAATCCCCACAAGGGAACCAACGGGACTGTATATAAGGGAGCACAGATGGGCTGCCCTGTGAGTATCAGCATCTCCTTCTACAGACTCCAGAGTACCCTACTGGAATATGAAATTGAAGCAGCCAGTGTGTCCAACATAAATTTTTCTGTGTCACGGGGGAAACATTTAAATCGTTATTGCATTTAAATAGTTATTGCAAAACTAACACATGTATACCAAACTATAACTTGCCTTAACCTTTAGGATTCGTTTCATTCTATAAGAGTCAAGACATCAGTTTTGCTTCCTCCCTTCAAGGAACTTTCTCAGCTGAATTCATACTAAATGTAAAAGATCAAAATATTCATTTTCAAATGAAGCTTATGGATAGCTCAGTAAAAAGCTCAGTTCACTGCGGTGGTCTCAATTCAGATAAAAGTTCTCAGAAACATGTATTTCTGTGTTTCTCTTTTTGAGTAGAGTTTTATCTGAATTGACACCTCAATGGTGAACTCTGAATATGATTTACAAAGTGTGCACATTGGATTATTTGATCTTATTTATTTAGTTAGTTAGTTAGAGTCAGAGTTTCACTCTGCCACCTAGGTTGGAGTGCAGTGGCACAATCACAGCTCGCCAGTCTCAACCTCCTAGGCTCAGGCGATCCTTCTGCCGTAGCCTCCCAAGTAACTGGAACTATAGGAGCACGTCACCACACCTGGCTACTTTTTAAAATTGTTTTGTGGGGGTGGGGTCTCACTATATTGCCTAGGCTGGTCTTGAACTCCTGGATTCAAGCAATCCTCCCACCTCAGCTTCCTAAAGGGCTAGGATTACAGGAATGAACCACTATGCCCGGGCCAGATTCTTTGATCGTCACAATGATCCACTGAAGCAGCAGCCAGATGTTATTATTGTTCCTGTTTTAAACTGAGATTAATTGACACTTGTCAGTATCGCAGAGTTTTCAAGGAGCAACATCTTACTGGGATCTCAGGTGTTTGACTATTGTTGTCATGATCTTTCCACTGTTCTATGCTGCTTTTATGAGATAAAACTATGGTTATACCAACACAGTAACTCCTTGGGACGGAAATGTCACCAAAGCCAATTCATAAATAAATAAATGCAGCAAATTTCTGCCTTCATCATGTAGACTTGTTTGTATAATGTCACCAAAACCACCCAAAAATTCTTTTTTTTTTTTTTTGGAGTTGGAGTCTCACTCTGTTGCTCAGACTGGAGTGCAGTGGCCGCTCCTGGCCACCGCAGCCTCAACCTGCTGGGCTCCAGCGATCCTTCTGCCTCAGCCTTCCAAGTAGCTGGAACTACAGGCACGCTACCATGCCCGGCTAATCTTTTGATTTATTGTAGAGATGAGGTCTCGCCAAGCTGCCCAGGCGGGTCTTGAACCCACGGGTTCAGGCAATTCACTCACCTCGACCTCCCAAAGTGCTGGGATTACAGACTGAGCCACCAAGCCCAGCCCCAAAATTCTTTATACTACAAAAATGTTTTGCTTCTATTGCACCAAATATTCTGATATCTGATAAAAGTTTGCCAGACATCTATGATTATTATCCCATAAGAATACATTTGAATGTGTAATGGAGGTTTTTTTTTTTTTTATTCTTCACCTTTGTTACAGAATGACTTTGTAAGAAAAGAAATTCAGTCTAAGCCGGGCTCAGCGGCTCAGCCTGTAATCCCGCGCTTTGGGAGGCTGAGGTGAGTGGATTGCCTGAGCCCGCGGGTTCGAGACCCACCTGGGCAACTTGGCAAGACCTCATCTCTACAATAAATCAAAAAATTATCTCGGTGTGGTAGCGCGCGCCTGTAGTTCCAGCTACTTGGAAGGCTGAGGCAGAAGGATCGCCAGAGGCCTGCAGGTCGAGGCTGCAGTAGCCGGGAGCTACCACACCAGTCTGGGCAACAGAGTGAGACTCCAACTCCAAAAAAAAAAAAGAAATTCAGTCTGATTGTGGTTGTGTGATTTCCCTTTATGATGTGGGCATTGACCTTTTTAGCGTAGTCAAAACTTTCAATCCTTGAAAACCCTAACCAAGGATTCCAGAGAAACTTGACTTTGCTTAGACTTTGAAATAATATTGATGTGTATGACTGGATGCGACAATATGTATGGGATCACCTGCCCAGAATCTGCAATCAAGCAAGCCCTGAGATGGAAATGAATCAGAATAGTTTTATTCAGATTTTTTTTTTGCCTGGTCAACAAACCATTTTGCATGATCTCTGGAGAAGAAAAAAAAATAATGATTTATTCTTTATCTATTTAAAGGGTTGTCATCTTTACTAAGATATAATGTGTGATTTAATTCACACATGATTGAGAATGAAGAAAATGTAGTCATACAAACTTTCTTTTTTTTTTTTTTTTTTGAGTTGGAGTCTCACTCTGTTGCTCAGACTGGAGTGCAGAGGCCACTCCCGGCCACTGCAGCCTCGACCTGCTGGGCTCCGGCGATCCTTCCACCTCAGCCTTCCAAGTAGCTGGAACTACAGGCGCACGCTACCATGCCTGGCTAAGGTGACGTCTGAGTGGTTCTCTAAGAACAGGCTTACCCCTCAGGCGAGACCCCATCTCTACAATAAATCAAAAAATTGGCCGAGTATGGTGGCGCATGCCTGCAGTTCCAGTTACTTTGAAGGCTGAAGCAGAATGGTCACCTGTACCCAGCAGGTCAAGGCTGCGAGGGCCATGAGCATGCCATTGCACTCCAACCTGGGCGACAGAGACTCACACACACACACACACACACACACACACACACACACACCCGAAAAACACCTTTTACACATACAGGTCAGCAGCATTAAGTACGTTTACTTGTTGGGCAATCACCACCACCATCCACACACATGACTTGAGGAACCGAAGCTCTGTTCCCGATGAACAACAACCCCTAGTTCCTCTCCTTCCAGTCTCTGAAAACCACCCTTCCACTTCCCATTCCATCCACTTGACTACACTGGGGTATCACATGTAAGTAGAATTTTAGGATTTGCCCTCTTGTATCTGGCCTCTTTCACTTAGTACAATGTCCTCAAGGTTCTTCCATGCTGCAGTATGTGTCAGGATGTCTCTCTTTTTTTAAGGTTGAAGAATATTCCATTGTATGGGTAGACCGCATTTGGCTTATCCATTCATCTGTTGATGGAACACCTGGGTTGCCTCCACCTTTTGGCT